>CP092869.1:103932282-103987779 GCA_030710605.1 Cordylochernes scorpioides | reverse complement strand
AGCGTGGCGGTGCACGGCGATAGGAAGACAACTTCCGCTACGCTGGACGGCTTCACGGCAATGCCAGCGACGCCCTGGCCTACCACAACAGATGAACTTCAGCACGGCCGACCGGGGACCGCGACCAGAGCGCATCCAGCAACTGCGCGCAGTACTACGGCAGCGGCTGTGGTACAACCAATGCCAGTATGTCAACCTCAACGGCCACTTCGCGCGAGGCATCACGTGGTTCGACCGGGAGGCCACGAGTGGTTGCAGCTGGGCCGTGCGGAGTTGCCGCTCAAGCCCAGGTGAAGCGGGATCGCATTCAGCAGCAATATTTCCCAATCCTTTGTTGTACGTTTTAGAGCGGGAAGTGTTGTTAGCATGGCCTACATGTGCCAAATCACCATTTCCCCGAATTGTATCATTTCAAATTTTATTTTATTGAAAATTTTATAGAGACTATATTTTATATCCTTGTTTTCTAAATATTTATTTAAACAAATCAAACTCGTTCCATCCCAGCTGACGATGCAATGACCAGCTAGTCTCACCATCTTACGACAACACAGAGTATTATTTATGTTCTTGTCATGATCTCAACTGTACAGCCGCCAGTTGGAAATATTTGTATGGATGTAGAAACTCTAAGTCAAGTAACGATGATAATAAATTTATTATATCAGAGCCACACCCGTTCCTTGACTCACACCACTTGTCAGCAACAGTTTGACAAATCCAAAAATCATAATTCCTTGCATCATACCATTATAAAATGAAATAAAAAAAAATCATCCGTGATGTATATTTTCTTATATAATGGATGATTTTTTTTCTCTCTCAAAAGTTTGACAAATTGTAGCTTACGATTTCAAACGCCACAACACATAAGGCAACAAATCTAGAGTTTCATTCTTGTTGCAATTCGGCCATCACTCCAGACCCCTGTTGTTGCCTATCTTACACAAGGATTCACATCGTTTAACAGTTCACCGTAGCAATGAAAACATTTTGTAATAGAAAAGCTCTCAGGAAGGCCATTCTATTTATCAGATGGTAATTAAGGTTGAGTAAAAGGAAAAAACGTGCAGGACGTTGAGAAGAAACAATTGGTGCCGTTTGAAATCAAGATAATTAAAGGTGGAATTTTGCCGGGAATGTTAATTAATTAAAACCTTCTCCCAGCAAACTCTATCTCTAGATTCCATTAGGGACATGGCGTGCTTTGGCAAAAACATTGGAAAATCCGGACATTGATGCTCGGTCTGAAGGACCTGTCTGGCCTTCAAGAAAGAGCCTCAAATTAGTGGGGTGATCACACGGGGGGAGATGGCGACAAGCACGCCAAGGAGTCATCTAGAGATTTTAAAAAAAATCCTCCATAACATGTCGAGGTAAACATTTTTGAGAACATTTAGTCTCCTCCACACTGTACATAAATTATATATAAACATGGTATCATGTTCAGAATGGCGTCGAGTTGATTCCAGATGGAAACGGACAATCCTAGAATTTAATTGATGGTGATTCTGAGTGTGATCCCCAGTACTTGTGAGTAGTTTTTTCCTTTATAACAAATGTATAGCTGACCACACACAAGTTTTCTGCTCATTATTTCCTCGGCAGCCTTGTGAACAAATGCCCGAAAACGACCAAAGCTCCGCCGTAATCTTTGGAAAACAAAGGGGGAATCGACCGAGCGACAAACGGAGGTAAAAAGGAAGGGAAGCATTATATGCAAATTAATCCTGCTAAAGTATCGGAAATCAATTCGGCAACCTGGCAATTATTAAACCCGGGAGTTCTTAGAGAGATTATTGAGGAAATCGACCCACGTAGAGCAGAGACCGAGCAGCCATTACAACAGACGTTTCAGCAGATCCCGGGTTCAAACATTGTGAACATCTGGGGAATCCAACACACGTCCTCCACGTCACTCACAGGGCGTACAGTCTGTGGCCGGAGTTCTAAGCACACTTCCTCCATAGGGACACAGAAACAATTGTGTTGTTAAAAGCCAGCCATGCCCTCTCAAAGATGGTCGATATTTTAAAAAGTCGTCACAAGTATTTAGAGGTCCTCTATTCTCAGGAAACCACCTCGCTAAAATGCGCGGCTAAGCCACGAGCGGCATAAATGCCACAATAAAAGGAGGATTTGGCCGGGCCGTGTCAGATCCTGGCTGCCCATACATTATTGAAAGCCCACACCATGAATATATTAACTGGGATCCTTCCAAAAACTCATCGGGCTCGGGGAAATAAATTGGTTTTATTTAAATTTATAGATAACAATATTTAAATAGAGATTTTCCCTGGATTTAAAATAAAATTTAAAATAAGTGTTGTGTGTTATATATTTTAATATACAAAAACAACCCATTTAAATTGCATTTAAATGTTTGCAAATCAACTCTAATAGCGAGGTAGGGAATAAAATTAAACTCATTGAATTTGTTTGCGTTTCAAACCATTGAGGAGCCATTATTTGCGATATGTACGGCGTTTACATTTCTAAAACAAAATGAAAAAAAAAAAACAGGTGGCAAGGTGTAAAATAGCAGTCAGTCAAAAACTATAACTGAATTAAACAATAAATTTATAAAATATTTATAAGATTTTTGTTTCATTTATTTTGATATTTTTTCACAGAAGCCATTAACTCGAGCGCTCCTCTCTGAAGGTAATAACCATAATTTTAGCAGCAGTCCTTCATTGACGAGAAGCATATATTTTTGACATCACCTAATAGACATCAATCTGGATTAGCGCTATTTGACCGAATACCATCGTCGGACAGAGCGACAGGCGAAGATCCATCGATCTCTGCGGCGGCGGCAATTGTAAGCCATCATTCCGATCAAAGCCCTCCCTCCAGACGACGTTCAAGAGGAACTATTGATCCGACACCTTACTATATACATTTCTTTTTTAAATCGCTTTTCGATAAAAAAAATAAAAAAGGAGAAGGCCTCTAGTCAATAAGTTTGTTTACAAGAGTACTCCGGGCTTCTTGAACTCTGTGGATTTCACCTGTGCGAGAGTTGTAGTGGTTCTCCGTTAGTCTCTGCTTTTTAAATAAAGTACCATGTTCCCATTTTTATATATCCCCGGTAACTTCGCCGTTTATACACTGCATTCCAAATTTCCATAATGATCTTTTCTGAAATACTTTTCGAACTCGTACAAAAATTAATATAATTTTCTAAAAGAACAACAGTGGGCTCTAACTGGATCATTCGGGGACCGTCTGCCAGTGTGGGATTGTTCCATCGACCGTGGTACGACTGTTTAATGCCGAGCACAGTTACGCCAGTGTTGCGACAGTCATTGTTGGGACTGTTATTGTGGCGACTATTATTGTGGTGCCTGTATTGTGACTATCATTGTTGCGCCAGTGTTGGACTGTTATTGTTGCGACTATTATTGTGGCGACTGTGTTGTGACTGTCATTGTTGGGCCAGTGTTGCGACTGTTATTTTGGCGATTTTATTTGTGGCGCTGTGTTGTGACTGTCATTGTTGCGCAGTGTTGCGACTGTATTGTTGCGGACTTTATTATGGGCCTGTGTTGTGACTGTCATTGTTGCGCCAGTGTTGCGGACTGGTTATTGTTGCGACTATTATTGTGGTGCCTGTATTGTGACTGTCATTGTTGCGCCAGTGTTGCGATGATGTTATTGTTGCGACTTTTATTGTGGCGACTGTGTTGTGACTGTCATTGTTGGGCCCAGTGTTGCGACTGTTATTGTTGCGACTATTATTGTGGGCCTGTGTTGTGACTGTCATTGTTGCGCCAGTGTTGCGACTGTTATTGTTGCGAATATTTTTATGGCGACTGTGTTGTGACTGTCATTGTTGGGCCAGGGCTGCGGATGTTATTGTGGGACTGTGTTGCTACTGGCATTGTTTATGCCAGTGTTGCACAACAGTTATTGTTGGGACTGTTATTGTTGCGTCAGTGCTTGGTACTATTTTTCTAAAGTGTAATACTTCTTGGTGGAAATATTTGTTTGGCTTGGAGGAAAAGGAAAATATTTCAGAAAAGTTTCCAGACCAGTGAATTAAAAAAAGATGCGAAGCCCAATGGAAACATTTCCGGCGTCATTTTGCCTTAAAAGGTTTCGGCCATAACCAAGGCCTCAGTTTAAATGGCTCGAACAGTTGTTTGAACTACGTTCAGTGGGAGACCGTCTCAATGGGGAGCTCCGGTTTCTGACGACACAGGAGAGAGAGGGAAAAAAAAACTTTCCTGGAATTATGCAATTAATCAGTTCATTTTTTAGGGGAGCTGTTGGTCAAGGTTGCGGCTGTTTTTTTCCTGCACGCGGTTCTCGGTCATTGGTCCTCTCTTTATCGATCTCTTTGTTGTCTCCGGCACCAGGGACCACTAGCTCTGCCGGACTGACACCCTGGACCTATCGCTCTGCGGACTGACACCCTGGACCATTAGCTCTGCCGGACTGACACCCTGGACCATCTAGCTCTGCCGGACTGACACCGGACCATCTAGCTCTGCCGGACTGACACCTGGACCATCTAGCTCTGCCGGACTGACCCTGGACCATCTCTCCCCTACTCGTTATCGTCTACTTCTGTGGAAACACAAATCGAATAATTTCCTCAAATCGCAAAAATCTCTTGAGGGAGAGAGTTTATTTTTAAATTTATTTTCGCTGGAGAAATTCTGAGGACGTGTAAATTTGAATATATTTTATATGAATTATTATTTATTCCAAATATCGTTCAAATTATAGAAGAGGATAGCACACCGTGAGACAATTCAGGTCCAAGACTGCGTGTCGAAGGCTACTGCAGCCAATTCTTGCAAAAAACAGCAGGCGGGGAGAATTGGAAGGATGAAAGAGCTCCAAAGTGATAATTTACCAAACAATGTCTCCAGAGAAATTGCCGCAGGGCGCAGCAGTTTTTAATTCAACTTCTGGAAAGTTCTCAAACAACTAATTAATTAAGAATATCCTACAACTAATCAACTTCTGTGGAGGCAGATTTGGATGAGCCATTCGATTGACACAAGTTTGTAGGAAATATTGAGGATGACATTTAGCCAGCGTCAGTTGGGGTCGACACCAGTGTTGACATTTTTATGATGATTTACTTTAATGGATGCACAGTTCAACCATCCAGTAATTGCAATTAACAAAACAATTAAAAACATTGAACTGATTTCTACGCGTGGAAACATGCGCTGCACTTACAGTAAAAGGCTTTATTTCCGCGCGCATAAAGACCACGAGAGATCTGTATTGAAAGAGAGAGAGGGTATGTACATGGGGGTATCTTTTAAGAAATCCACATTTACATACGCTGAGCTCTGTCGGGTTCACTCAACTAGGGATAGGTACAACAGAAATCTATGTTTTGGCCTGGCCCTCGACGGGCCACCAAGTAACACATCGCGTATCTTTTAACTTAGGGCTGAGCGATATCTGGCTGCCCGGTAACAAACAAATACTCTGGGTGAGTACATTTGCCTCTAGAATATGGCCTCGGGAAATATGATTGGATAGGAAAATATAATAAAAACAAGTCTTTTATCGGAGAGCTATGTCCTACAACGCCCATAATTGTTAGAATTAGTTATTACATCCTTCATTTATATATCCATTTACACGCGGCTCTCTTTTCTCAATATTTATTGTCTCGCGCCAGCCTGTGTACAGGGCCAATGCATTGATTTATTCTTTGTCATACTAGACAACAGAGCTACAGAGCAAAATGATTTGAGCCGATGGAAGTCCCTTTCATATATTAACTCTAAACATAAAAACATGTATTGCTCCGATCGGTAAATTACATAATGGACATATTCGGTCAGTTGAGTTAAATATTTCAGCGTGGTTTTCTTTAAACAGTGAACAGAGTTATTTGTGCGATACATCACTGGTATGGGAGATCTCGGTTCAAATATGTTCTGGTGTTATAGAAGGGGATGTAAAAATATATGATATTATTGTTTGTATAGTTCCTAAACAAACCAAACGAGGATGGCGGACTGAGCCGAATATGGAAACAATCGATGGCGGAAGCACTGACACTTCGCAAGAGAAATTACGGGAGAGAAATCTATTTTTTGACCAATGACCGAGCGTTTATGGCGACTTGGCAATAGCAGAGAGGTATCGACGGACGAATCAAAACTTGTGTGAAGGTTGCCACGAAATTTCTTTAACGGAGTTTCTTTTACTAAGTACGGGAACTAACTGTCTTTATCGAGCCAATCGAACTCTCTGTTTTTGGATAAACTTAGCTAATTAACTAATTATAAACTAATTACTTTGTTAATTATTTGCTCCCCTTATCAAAACTCGGGGAGATAAGCGTAGTTTGTAAGTGACTGCTCAATCCAACAGATCCATCGACCGGGGAGTTCCCCTTAATGCTCAATAAACCACGAAGCTCTACCAGGAAATAGGTCAAAAGTACAAATATAGGATATGGAGAGTTTCTTTACCATCTCGTGTACTGGCAATAAGGACTCCGAACATTGGCGTCGAGAGTCCCCCACTGGCTGCCAGGTGGCCGCGCCAAGAACGGGACAATGCGAGCGCGGTTTACCTCGTAAAAACTGACATCTCAGAGATTGTGTGAAGCCTTGACTGAAATTTCGACCGAGTTGAAATGTATAATATGAAGGCAACTTGTTTTTTTCCTAGCAAGCAAGTTTCCACGAAATGGGGAAGTCACAGTTGATGGCGTCATTTCTTCTGCTGAGAAGGAAGATTCGAGCGAGAATCACGGGACCGTTTAAAAGGAAGGTTGCGGGGTGATGGAACCGACCTGTCATCTGAGACATCGATTCTGGTAATTGAATTACGAACGGACGCATTAGCGGGATTGTGTTGGAGGCGACGGAAATTAATTCATTTACAGATGCACAGACTTGTCACAAATTGCCCGAGGAACACCTTTAAGTCAAAGTTCACCGAGTTCAAACCTTGTAGTTCACAGTTAGGCCAAAGTTTCACAGGTTCTCACTCTGTAGTTCACAGTCAATAGGCCAAAGTTTCACAGAGTTTACCCTGTAATTCCAGTTCGACCAAAGTTTTCACAGAGTTCTCACTCTGTGGTTCACAGTTAGGTCAAAGTTTCACAGAGTTCTCACTCTGTGGTTCACAGTTCGGCCAAAGTTTCACAGAGTTCTCACCTGTAGTTCACAGTTAGGCTAAAGTTCACAGAGTTCTCCTCTGTGGTTCACAGTTAAGTCAAAGTTTCACAGAGTTCTCACTCTGTAGTTCACAGTTCGGCCAAAGTTTCACAGAGTTCTCCCTTGTAGTTCACAGTTCGGCCAAAGTTTCACAGAGTTCTCACCTGTAGTTCACAGTTTGGCCAAAGTTTCACAGAGTTCTCTCCTGTAGTTCACAGTTAGGCCAAAGTTTACAGAGTTCTCATCCTGTGGTTCACAGTTAGGTCAAAGTTCCGTAAACACCATAAATGTGTAGCGTGACAGGGTTTGGTTCACGAAGCCGAAATCAGAATGTGAGCAAAGAACAGCCCACGCTACCCAGTGAAGCCCTCGTCGCCATCTAGAGAACACCGCCGTTTCACCTGGCGCAGATAAGAAGGTCGTAATCTTTATCCCAGCACCTGTCTCTCTCTGGTTTTATTGATTCCTTCAGTTGTTCTCCAGACTGAGTGCAAACATGGAACTCCAAAACATTTCTCTTCGCGGAGAAAAACTACAGTCAATAATTTCAATAAGTCTGTCCGGGACTTTTCACACTCCGTGACACGATGTTTTAGCCATTATAAAATCCGAACAAATATTTTAAACGCAATGGATATGCAATTTAGTATTTACATATTGATGCGCGCAAACATACATAAAGATAAATAAAAATTAATAGTTTTTCTGAAGGTATTTCGTTAAAAGAGATTATCAATCAATTTCCCTTTAGTTCCTATTTTAAAGGCATTATATAAATTTGCTCATGGCCGGCCGGGCTGCGAAGAGAGCTCTTTTATCCCAAATGTAAGCAGCAGCGGGTTAATATCCACTTAGAGCGCCGCCTCAAATTGGGCTCTATTTTCAAACTTTCTAATTTGGACTCGGGGATTAGAAAAATTAGTGCGGAAGAATTACTCGCCGAACTGTCTGCCCAGCCCAGCGCAATTTCTACTGAGTTAGTGGGACGATCTTTGCCAGTCTGGCTCTAGCACAGGCCGACTTCTATCTGTGACTAGAGACGGCTGCACTATCGACCCAGTCCATTTTTAGTGGGACGATCTTTGCCAGTCTGGCTCTAGCACAGGCCGACTTCTATCTGTGACTAGAGACGGCTGCACTATCGACCCAGTTCATTTTAGTGGGATGATCTTTGCCAGTCTGGCTCTAGCACAGGCCGACTTCTATCTGTGACTAGAGACGGTGCACTATCGACCCAGTCCATTTTAGTGGGATGATCTTTGCCAGTCTGGCTCTAGCACAGGCCGACTTCTATCTGTGACTAGAGACGGCTGCACTATCGACCCAGTCCATTTTAGTGGGACGATCTTTGCCAGTCTGGCTCTAGCACAGGCCGACTTCTATCTGTGACTAGAGACGGCTGCACTATCGACCCAGTCCATTTTAGTGGGACGATCTTTGCCAGTCTGGCTCTAGCACAGGCCGACTTCTATCTGTGACTAGAGACGGCTGCACTATCGACCCAGTCCATTTTAGTGGGACGATCTTTGCCAGTCTGGCTCTAGCACAGGCCGACTTCTATCTGTGACTAGAGACGGCTGCACTATCGACCCAGTCCATTTTAGTGGGACGATCTTTGCCAGCCTGGCTTCTAGCACAGGCCGACTTCTATCTGTGACTAGAGACGGTGCACTATCGACCCAGTCCATTTTAGTGGGACGATCTTTGCCAGTCTGGCTCTAGCACAGGCCGACTTCTATCTGTGACTAGAGACGGACTGCACTATCGACCCAGTCCATTTTAGTGGGACGATCTTTGCCAGTCTGGCTCTAGCCCAGGCCGAACTTCTATCTGAGACTAGAGACGGCTTGCACTATCGTCCCAGTCCCATTTTAGTGGGACGATCTTTGCCAGTCTGGCTCTAGCACAGGCCGACTTCCTAGCTGTGACTAGAGACGGTGCATTATCGACCCAGTCATGTTAGAGGGGACAATCCTCTAACAGTCTCGTTTGATCACAGAACAGCTTCTAGCTGTGCGTTAGAAACTATAAATCCCCCCCCCCCCCCCCCCCCACTCCCCCCCCCCCCCCCCCTTTTTTCGCATCAGCAATTATCGAGCAGCTTTCCTCGCCCACAGGATGAAGCCCAGAGTCCCAGCACGGATGCATCAGCCCAGCCAGCACGGGCAGACGGATTGAGTTGAACATCCCTTGTTAACAGATAGTCATAAAATACTCATTTTTATATTCTCAGAAATAATTTTCGGGTAATTCATTGAAAAAACGCAAGAAAACCTTTTTACCCTACAAGCGTTAGTCACCAAGAAGTCTTTGCGTTTTCAAAGGTGGAAGAAGGCCTCAAGGATTAAAAGGCCGAGTTAACCGGAGCGTGGAGGAGGGCACTAATAAACTGTAATCCAAGAAGGCAATTAGGCGCTACGGCAGCCTGAAGTTCAAATTGGAATAGCCGCTGGAAGGATACAATCAATCGGCTTGAAAAGCCGAAAATTGTTGCCCCGTTCAATATGATCCATAAAGCCCACCGCTATAAAAGCCCATCAAGGGCCAAGTTATTTGCCGGCCAAGTAATCCCATTGGTCAAGCTCGATAGAGAGCCCTTGAAACAACAGCCTCGTCAATAACTCGATAACTTCGGGGGATTTTTGATGGAAAATCTATCGGTGAGGTCATGATGGACCCACTCCGTATTTAATGGCGCATGCCCACGTCCTATGTCTCGCCTCTCTTCTCTGTGACCAGACATCAGGGGGTTCTGCACCAGCAAAGGTTCCACACACAAATCAATCGAGATGCCCCATCAATACGGACCGGAATGTTTGTACAATAGATTACAAGTTGGGGGATGAAAGGTTTCGGATTTCTAATTATTTTCTCCTCGAGCGTCTTAATTATTTACCGCCGGTCGAAAGGTAATTAAGGGCTCGAAACAATGTTCTTCCTCTCTGTTGTTTGACGTTTTACAAGATGTTCTCCAGTGGTGACAAAACTGGAGAGACCGTCCACCACAAGTACTTGGACAATGCCATTAGATAAATAGCGGTTTCTTCTTCCAACAAAAAGGCGCCTGTGGATTGAACGGCCAACGCGGCATCTCCTTCAGAGCAGATATTGGGTCCTTGCTACAACTGTGTTTTCCAAGGCACTAGACATTTTAGAGAGTTTGCACATTGCTAAAACAAATAAAATCCACAGAAGTATTGTAACTCCTCAAACATCCTGAAACAACGTAATTCACTCCACCGAACTCTTGGGTCTACTTACATCGACCTCAGGCGGACCTAGGTGTCTCTAGACTTATCTCAATTTATTTTTTACGCGAAATTACTTCATTATAAAGGAATAACGCACTATTTCTATATAAAATAAATTAAACCACGAATGTTTCTTTTACACATAAAACAAGCTTTCTATTCTCCTTACTGCGATGGAAAATAATGTGATGGCAGTGAGGAACCCTCCCAGCGGTTTCCATGTAATCCACCAGACCAGCTCTAATACTATACAACAAAAACCTTTATTAAGACACTATTGTCTTACAAGGGGATTCCCCTAAAGGTTATATATGTACATGAGTGAGGAGGAAAAGCAATCTAGAGGGGAGGGGGAGCAATCAGCTGTTGTCTGTGGAGTTGAGCACCTCTTCTCTCATTTTATCAATCGCCTTGAAAATTTAAAATATTTATAAACAAATGTTTTATCCAGCAGGAGAGCATTAAAGATTTTATATAAATGTTGTTCATTGTAGTGAGCTAGCTCCGAAATTTCGCGAATTTCCAGTCTCTTTTCATGTAGGAATGGGCAATGGAATAGATAGTGGACCAAATTGTCTTGGATGCCAACATGTAATACTGTATTAAACGATATATGCGACAATGAAGGATTGAACATGGTATTTTTAGAGCAAACTATGGCCATAAAATACCAAGGAAGAACAAATATATCAGGAGAGTGAACAATTATTGATGATATACCGGCTGTGTGTAGGCCCTGATGGTACCCCAGTTTCAACCCGCGCGTTCGTAGGTTCTCAGTCGCTTCTGGCTCCAGTGATCCTCGCCAGGTTACCTAAGTCAACATTGTGTATCGCTAGCACGGGGATTCTGTGTGAGGTAAAACCTATCGTAAACATCCGAGTGTACGCGAGGCCCTGGTCTGGCTCAACTCGGCGGTACCATCTCAACCTTGGTTCATCACTTTCCGCCGAGCTCCTTGCCAGATAACAGTGAGATGAACAGTGTGAGATGAAGAGTGAAATTTTTCTCAGGTACCTTTGGTGAGGGAACTCGGCATTTGAAAGAGAGCTCCACAATTAACAATTCCAACTTGTTGATAAAGGAATCATTGGAACTTTGCCGTGTTTGAAGCTGGCGGCCATGTTGACGTACCTGGAAGGGGACGCAGTCGAAGAAGACGGCGAGGAACCAGTTGAGAGTGACTGTGCAGAGCTGGATGTCGAGGTGCTGGAGGTGTCGGCTGAGGGCGGGCAGTTTGTCGGCCACCATCTCCCGCAGCACCTCCTGGTCGGCCTGGGCCCCGGCCAGGTTGTGGTCGAAGTAGTTGGGGGTGAAGTAACGTTCAGTGATGGACACCAGGCACCTGCACACGTCTGAGGTGAAGTAACGTTCAGTGATGGACACTAGGCACCTGCACACGTCTGAGGTGAAGTAACGTTCAGTGATGGACACTAGGCACCTGCACACGTCTGAGGTGAAGTAGCGTTCAATGATGGACACCAGGCACCTGCACACGTCTGAGGTGAAGTAGCGTTCAGTGATGGACACCAGGCACCTGCACACGTCTGAGGTGAAGTAGCGTTCAGTGATGGACACCAGGCACCTGCACACGTCTGAGGTGAAGTAGCGTTCAGTGATGGACACCAGCACCTGCACACGTCTGAGGTGAAGTAACGTTCAGTGATGGACACCAGGCACCTGCACACGTCTGAGGTGAAGTAGCGTTCAGTGATGGACACCAGGCACCTGCACGCGTCTGAGGTGAAGTAGCGTTCAGTGATGGATACCAGGCACCTGCACACGTCTGAGGTGAAGTAGCGTTCAGTGATGGACACCAGGCACCTGCACACGTCTGAGGTGAAGTAGCGTTCAGTGATGGACACCAGGCACCTGCACACGTCTGAGGTGAAGTAGCGTTCAGTGATGGACACCAGGCACCTGCACGCGTCTGAGGTGAAGTAGCGTTCAGTGATGGACACCAGGCACCTGCACACGTCTGAGGTGAAGTAGCGTTCAGTGATGGACACCAGGCACCTGCACACGTCTGAGGTGAAGTAGCGTTCAGTGATGGACACCAGGCACCTGCACGCGTCTGAGGTGAAGTAGCGTTCAGTGATGGACACCAGGCACCTGCACGCGTCTGAGGTGAAGTAGCGTTCAGTGATGGACACCAGGCACCTGCACACGTCTGAGGGTGAAGTAGCGTTCAGTGATGGACACCAGGCACCTGCACACGTCTGAGGTGAAGTAGCGTTCAGTGATGGACACTAGGCACCTGCACACGTCTGAGGTGAAGTAGCGTTCAGTGATGGACACCAGCACCTGCACACGTCTGAGGTGGCGTTCGGCAGCTTATGGACCGGGTGACCAGGATGTTTAGTTGATAGAACTCAAGCAAACACTCAGCCTACTTAAACCAACTGCGCCCGACAAACTTAACCAACTGTACCCAATATAGATGGAAAATTTTGCCGGGAGGAAATTGATATAAAGAGACAATGGTCGCCTCTCCCGTCAAAACAGACGTCTAAAACCAGGACGCCATCTATTGACCGTCGCCGCAACTAGCGGCCTCGGGTCGTTGACAAAGCCACAACACCAGCTTTGGCAAACTGAAAAGCGTCCACCTAGAGACCATGGTTTCGGACTAATGGCCCTCGTCAGTCTAGGGCGGGACTTTATTCTATGAGATCCACACGGGATTTAATGGAATCTTGACAATCTGCTAAAGAGGTGTTTAGCTGGCAAAATTGCTGGGCCAAATCTATTGTCTCCCGGCAAAATTTCCATCTATATTTTAACCATAGATTTGGCCCAGCAATTTTGCCAGCTAAACACCTCTTTGGCAGATTGTCAAGATTCCATTAGATCCCGTGTGGATCTCATGGAATAAAGTCCGCCCTAGACTGACGAGGGCCATTAGCCCGAAACCATGGTCTCTAGGTGGACGCTTTTCAGTTTGCCAAAGCTGGTGTTGTGGCTTTGTCACCGACCCGAGGCCGCTAGTTGCGGCGACGGTCAATAGATGGCGTCTGGTTTTAGACGTCTGTTTTGACGGGAGAGGGGACCCTTGTCTCTTTATATGTACCCAATATAGTTATGCAGGCTATTTTCAACACACTTAAACCAACTGATTACACACTGGAACCCTAAATTGCACTTTTGACCACGGAAATTAACTTAATAACATTAAAGTTATCGAATGATACGAGATATGTAGCAGCGAACATGTGGGACAGCTGTTGGCGTTTTTTGTGCCGCTGATAAAAATGCACTCGTCGGAAGATCTTATTTAGAAGGAAAGCGCTAATTAACAGCGGAGGTAAAAAACAACGCCGATGTTTTTGTTTGGCGCGAGGCCAAGTGGTTTAATAGCAAACCTTGCGACATGGCGGCAGATGTCGGCCGAAACTTAGTCGCCCTCCATTCAATTGCCTTCATCACATCTTGTGGCATCGTCAGCACACACCGGGTCAAAATTAATTAAATTTAAACGATTGCAGAATAATTATGAACACACACAATCGCCTATATCTATAAGTTACTTCTCCTCGGCGTGGAGGAAGACCCGTCCTGGTCTGGAGGAGGACTCTCTCAAGATGGGAAGCCTTCCTTGCTGAAGAAATTTGTACAGAAACAACTGTATATATTTCCCCTTGCAAGGGCTTGTTTATGCCTATATCGTCCCTGGCTCAGTCTTTGATTGAGCCAAATTTCTATTCTATTCTGTATATATTTCTCCGCGGGGAAGGAAGACCCTGTGGGTCTCGCCCTCTACGGTCACTCTAGAGGGGAGTGAGTGGAGAGGCGTCTCTGCGTGTTTGCGCTCGCGAAAGCGAGGCGCACGTGTCTTGAAACTCTTGGGTCTTCGCTCTGTGTGTGCGCCATTGGAGCGTCCTTGCCGTGCGCACCATGAGAAACCAAGGGGTGCACACAGTAGTACCACCCCCCCCCCGCCTCCGCGTTGGTTTCCCCGCGTCAACCTCGGCACCTCAGAGGTCCTTGATTCGACGGCAGATTCAGGGAGGACTGGGTAAGGGTGCGAGGGCTAAAGGGGGGGGGGGGGGGGGGAGTCCTATTGGAGCGTAGGACGGGTTGAACTAAGTCCGAACGAGAGGGCTCGGTCAGCAACCTTGCCAATGAACTCTCGGAGACGCCTGTGGGTGAATGGTCAACCCCATTGTAGCCGGACCATACTGGCGGGCGCGAGGGGCCTACCAAAGGCCGCTCGATGCATGGAGAATGCATCATTCCTTCGGGCTGTGTGACGCTAGAGGGGACGCAAGGGCATTGCTGCCTATATCGTCCCTGGCTAGGTGAGCCGAATTTCTTCTTCTGTATATATTTCCCCGCGGGGGAAGCTAACTCCCGCGTCATGTAGGATCACTGGCGGTGGGTCAGCCAAGAGTTCTGAACTCTTGGGTCTTCGCTCTGTGTGCGCGCGATTGGGAGCGTCCTTGCCGAACGCGCCATGAAAATACCAAGGTGTACACACGGCAGTACCACCCCCCGCCTTCACGAGGTTCCCCGTGTCAACCTCAGAGGTCCCTGATTCGTCAGCAGATTCTGGGAGTACTGGGAACTAGAGGCACGAGGGTCAAAGTCCTATTGGACCGTAGGACAGGTTTTCCCAAGTCCGAACGAAAGAACGGCAACCTGGCTAAGTAACTCTCGAAGACGGCTGTGGTCGACTCCACTGTGCTAGACCATAAAGACTGGCGCGAGGGGCCATACAAATGGCCGCTCGGTGCATGTAGAATCTATCATTCTTTTGGCTGGGTGACTGGAGGAGGGGATGCAAGGACCACAGGAGTCTATATCATCCCTGGCTCTACTTCGCAAGGCCGAATCTCTTTTCTGTATATATTTCCCTGCATTTTTTATTTACCCCTTTATTATATATTACCCCTTATATTGCCCATTTATTTTATAATAATGTTTTTCTAAAGCAATTGATTAGAAGTCGCTAAAATTGTCTTTATTCTACACCATGAAACTTTTTTACAAATCGCTAATGTAATATTTCTATAAATTTACTTTCTATATTAATTTCTTAGTTAATGTAAATTAATTTTTTGTCAAAACATTAGATATACTCAAAAATTTGAAAGTTTAATTATCTACTATAAAAATTAGAGAGACGTTATTAAATATTTAAATTTGACGAGAGAAAAAAGGAAGCAAGTTCCGGTGAATAAGGGGGCGGGGGTAATGTTTGCCAAGAGAATATTGACAAGTTATCATTGATCCATGCAAATTTCTGGTTATCCACCGCTCCGTTGACAAATGGTGGCCAACAAAGGCCCGGATTAATGACACAGCTATGTCCCATCTGTCACTCCTGAGAGTCTATAGTCCAGTGGCCACCTACGTTTTGATAACTTAATTAGTCGGTATTGATTGACCGTCAGAGAGGGAACTACCATCGTGGAGCTCACACTGGACAACACTCTTACAAAATAAACGTTAATAACTTAACCAAAAGATAACTAGATGTTTAGTTATGTGCTTCTTTTTTACCAAAGAAATTCTTGAAGTTATTTTTTAAAATGTCTGGTCATGAAGACAGAGCGGCCAATTAGTTGTTCGCAGCTGGAAGCTTGGCCCCGGTGTTATCTCAACGTCCAGGAAATATAATTAATATAGTGGGCAACGTGAAGCCTTTCTAACCAGAAGTGATGCCATGTTTTAAAATCGAATCCAAACAACTATTGAATCTAAGCTGAAGTGTCTTTACTAAATCCAGTTTGGTGTTTTAAACTGGTATACAGACGTAGCCGACAGTGTGAGATAAACTTTATAAATATGGAGGAGAAATATTTTATAAGATTAGGTTTTGCCTGGAAGCCACTCGAAGTCAACGACAAAAGAGAAAAAAAAAAGTCGATTGCGAGGTTCGAACGGTGTTGTTCGCTCTAACCCCGGAACTCTACAGCAACTTGGCAGCACTGTTCCCGGGGAGAATTCCAAGGCCATCGCGGATTTAATAATTAAGTAATTTAAAAAAACAGCTTTAAAAAGACTTTTATCAAAATGTACTAGAAAGGAGAAAATAAATATTCCAGCCATTGAACAATTCCATTTACTATAGGAGGCAAAACCCGCGTGGGACGATCATAAACAATTTCAAACTCAACGTGATTTAATAGGAACAAGTTGATTATCCACAAACATTTTACCTCAATATCGCCGCTATAAATGGAATTGTTCAATGGAGGTAGCTGATATTTTCTCTTTTAATGTATTTTGATAAAAGCCTTTCTAAAACTATTTTAAATAAATTATTTTAGTCACATGTTCTAAATTAAATTCTGCCAAGCTAGCTTCTATTTCTGGATTTGTTTACATCCGGGTGACACGGAGCCTCAGTTTGACACGACATCAGTTAGATGTGGTTACCCCAGTATCTGTCCTTCTATCCTACTCTATAAATCCCTCAACCTGGAATATTTAAAATAGTAAATATGTAAATTTTTATTCTAGGTATTTAAAAGGTTTTATAGGTTTGGAAATCTGCTCAACATTGTTTTATAGCTTTTTACCTATTTTTCGGTAAGGCCACGTTCATCACGCTACAGCAAGTCTGAACTTCGTTTGAAAGGAAATATAGAAATTCTATTCACTGGCCGACCGGCCACCTAGAAGTCTGACATTTTGTACAAGATTCTATAAATACCAGATCTGGAAGTATATTGAAGATTGATCACAAGATTTGAAAGGAAATATAGAAATTCTATTCACTGGCCGACCGGCCACCTAGAAGTCTAACATTTTGTACAAGATTCTATAAATACCAGATCTGGAAGTATATTGAAGATTGATCACAAGATTTGAAAGGAAATATAGAAATTCTATTCACTGGCCGACCGGCCACCTAGAAGTCTAACATTTTGTACAAGATTCTATAAATACCAGATCTGGAAGTATATTGAAGATTGATCACAAGATTTGAAAGGAAATATAGAAATTCTATTCACTGGCCGACCGGCCACCTAGAAGTCTAACATTTTGTACAAGATTCTATAAATACCAGATCTGGAAGTATATTGAAGATTGATCACAAGATTTGAAAGGAAATATAGAAACTAGTCCATTACCGACCACATCTTTAAGGAATGCCAGAGAAAGCGCTGCACCTTTTTTTTTTCACCTGAAAGGAAACGTAGAAATTCTATTCTCTAGCCGACCACCCACAAGTCTGATATTTTATACACTTCCGCTGTTAGTAGGTTTGAACATTAAATACCAGACAGGAAGTATATTAAGAATTGATCACAAATTTGAAAGGAAATAGACCATATTCTGAGATTCTGTTAAGTTGCAATGTCGTCAGGTGTACGCTCTAACTATAGTAAAAGTTATCACAAAATTCAAAAGACACGAGTCCAATCCCAACCACTCCGACAACCCAGAAGTTTTGTCAACTCTTTCAATGTGTTTAGGATTGAGATATTCTATCAAATTTCATACTTCTAGGTGCTCTGAAAGTATAATAAAACACAAAAGAAATCATTCCCGACCTTCCAGAAGTTCGAAATTCTGTCAAAATGCATTGTCATCAGGTTTGAACAAGTGTACCAGACATTTAGGTGTGCGCTGTAAGGATGTTAAAAATCGATTACAAGATTTGTGGGCAGAAAGACACGGAAGCAAGTGAAGCTTTCAAAAATGACCGCACTCACTTCTACAGATCCCACGCCATGCTACAGGAGATCGCTATACAACTGTTCTATAAACAAAGCCTGTCGGGATTCGAACCTGCAATCTTCTAACCCAATTCTGCCTGAAACATCAGCCTAGATATTTACGGAGGTATTCACTACGTAGACAAGTACCAATAAGACAAGAAGTCCAACAGAGCAATGTACCATGTTTTATACTTTCAGACGTAAATAGAAGTGGCCGGGCGGTCCAGATGAAATCTGTCTCCTGCCATAGGGTGAAGTTCCTTGGGAAGCGCAGGTTACCTAGGGATAAGCCTGGAGAATATTTGGGCAGTTGAAGGTCCAACTTGTGGACCGATTCCCGCCGCGGTTCTCCACCAAATTGAGGAACATCGCGCGCCAACAATCTCTTGTTACCTTAGGAATCGTTGAGAATCCAAGTCACAGGCAAACATTTCTATTTGCTTGCACGATTTTAAACCAACACTTGAAGCCATCATCGAAAATTCTGGACGAGAAAAACAGAATATTTGCGACTCCCTTGCTGTCGCCGTTCCAACAGGTTCCTTTATATTCACAAATTTCTTTCAACGGTATCCTCAACTCTAGAGCAAATGTTACATCCTGTTTGCAGGGAGGTTGGTGGCACCGGTCTGGCATCAAAGTTTGGATGGAAGGAAGAGTTCTTTCCAAGGAGACAACGAGCCGCCCAAATCTAAGCTAACGACGATTCTGATCACCTTCATTGTGCCACTCAGATCGTCGATCAGACTCTTGAAACTAGGCAGAAAAGAGCTGATCACAGCGGGAGCTGTGGTGACACAAATTTGACCCAACATCCGCCTAATATTTCCCCCTGGACACCTAATTCCTCTTTTCAGAGATTACTAATGAAAGACATTTAGAGGGAAGTAGCAATCAACTTGACAAGGTGACTTCTCGCGGAGGAAATTTCGATTGCCTCCGAAGGAAGCTGCGTATGGACAGACAAGGGCCTTTTTGATTTAAGGCGCTAAATGTTTCTATTTCGATCTAATCACCTCGAGGTCCCTGCGCGGTCTCGACACAAGGTGGACGAGGGATATAAACCGCCGACAGGTACAACCCGGGTTCGAATCCTGCATGGGGCACTTTTTGTATTCAAACGTGGAGTGACGGTAGCCTACATGGCTTGGTATTCTCGACAGCCCAGGTGTCGAAACAACACCTCGACGTCTGCCGAGGAAACAAACCCAAAAAGACATTCTTCAAATTTCTGACATTTCGTGGCTTGGAAGCTGCTCGAAGGAAAACCAAAAAGAAATGTCTAGAGAAGAAATCTCCGCGTTAGAGTGCCACTGTTTGAAGAAATGCAAGGTCTAAAAAGGTAGATGAGTCCAGCCAAGCTGGAGGAGCCATTGCAAATTTCCCAAGAGAACAAAGGATTAACGGAGGGGCACACGTGGGAAAGCCGAGCCAGACAGGTTTGCCAATGTTTGCCGTCGACCGCTGTCACAAATCGGGGCAGCTTTGTTTCCCGAGCGACCTACCGCACTGAGAGATTTGAATACGACGTTTGAACCCTGGGAGAACCCAAGCGAGGATCTATATGACCTTGAAGTAACGTAGTGTTGGACGGCGTTACAAGGGCCTGACAATATTAGAGGAGATTCCTGTCGTCACATTAACTCCAGAGATGTAGCGGGACATTCTTTAATGAAACCAATTAATCAACTTATTTATTTCACTGCATGATCTATGGTAGTTGACTGTTATCAACTTGGGTGATCCAGCCATTTCTTCGGTTTCTCTGCAGTTCCCTAGTGGCTCTTTATTTCCATAGCTTCAGTTCAACATTTTTTCTCTTCCTTCCGTTCTCACTTCATTTGACCCTCCACACAACTTTCTTCATCAAAACCCGTTAACGCCGCTTATTTCAAACCATTTGCTACAGGTCCTGTGTGTGCCATAGAGGAAATTATATTTTGGACACACGAAAGGTTTTCTAATTTTCATCGCTAAATGGCTCTATACGTGGTTGCCTCCAATTCCTCGAAGAATCGGCTGGATAAGAAAGCGGCGGGGGCCCACGTGTCCTAGAGCAGCCGGGACGGACTCTAGAGTGGATCTTGTCAGGAGATTCCACAAAAAACTTAATGCAAATTAAGCTGGCGAGGTGTCAGGTCAATTTATGCCTTAATTACGGTCGGGTGATGAATTTTAATTGGGCGTGTGTGCGGCACCTGTGAGATCTGCTTTTTGTGGGATCAGTTTAAATGTAATTTACATATGCGCTAGAATTGGCAGCAGGAGGATTTAACTCCCCGAGACAGCGGCGACTTTTATTCCCTCCTCGAGCTTCCCGGCAAAATAAATAAAATCCCCAGCAGAGCTTCTTTTTTCTTTACGAGCGGAGCGGGAGAAAAAGTCTTGTGTTGAGAATTTTGTTATCTTTTAAATTTGATTGGAGGATCTTCTCTCTCTCTTTGTTTTGTTTTCACTCGACTTCCTTCTAAAGGACAATACTTCGCCATTGGGAAATTGTTTGTCACAATTTTGTACAAAGTTCCCTCGGGTTGTGCCATTTTACTAAATATTGTCGCGTTGGACGGCATAGAGGGAGTGAGACAAATATCTTTGATTCATTCCTCTGTCTGCACAGAGAACTGCGCGACTTGTTTTATTGGAAACTGTTCCACCACAGAGCAGTGCCGTAAGCAAAGTTTACATTCCAATTGGTTGGATCTAATGGCCAGTATCTGCGCTGGGAGCTTCCACCCGCGCGAGGGAATCCAATAAAACATATCAAACGATAAATCAAACATCGTCTGAGACATCGTCGTTCACAGCCCTCGTCCCACAGCGTCACTGAGGCTTGGAAGCAGCAGCCGAAATGGTCACTGAATCGAAACATTTCCTTCAACGGCGGTCAAGAAGAGGAACAGACGCCATGTGTGAATACGACGAATGCAACCTTTTGTTTTCCCCGTTCCTCGCCAGCTACGACGTGGGATGTTCCTCGCGGATGGGGCAAATAATGCGCTCCTGGGGATTACAATTTCTCCCCAGCAGAAAATATTCGGAGATTTGGTTCCTTTCAAGCGGCGAGATTGGAAAGGTTTATCGACCATCTTTTATAGAAAACTATTTTGGAGAAACCGGCCGTTACTTCCCGCCGACATTTCATAGAAAGTCAGATTTGACTCCAGTTACATGGATCACAACAAACTAAATGTCCCAGGGTCTGTACAGCCGGGCTGAGGTTCAAGTTGTGTGGTGCGGGGCT
This sequence comes from Cordylochernes scorpioides, assembly GCA_030710605.1. Classification (NCBI taxonomy): domain Eukaryota; kingdom Metazoa; phylum Arthropoda; class Arachnida; order Pseudoscorpiones; family Chernetidae; genus Cordylochernes; species Cordylochernes scorpioides. The sequence goes on along the minus strand of CP092869.1, from coordinate 103,966,469 downwards.
CTCACGTGGGGACTCCCACCACTTATTTGACCACGGACTTCCGTAGTATTCGTTATCAAGCGGGTTTTAAGAAGTTTTTGTTCCGGGGTCACCATTCGTTAAGATCCACATTGAACCCGAGCAGCAATTTGCGTAAAAAGATTTATTAGTCTAACGTTGTTTAGGGATGATTCCATTAAAGGAGCCACTTGTGTCAACTCTCGCCGCCAAATTTGTAAAACTCAATATTCAACGGTAGGCTTCCATGTCGCATTTAGGAAGAACGCTGCGCCGAGGAACAACTTTGAACCGAGTTACAAGGCCGCACCAAGGAATAAGTTGAACAAAGGAACAAAGCAGCACCAAGGAACAACGTTGAACCATAGAACAACGTCGCACCAAGGAACAACTTTGAACCATGGAACAACGTTGAACCAGGGAACAACGTCGCACCAAGGAACAACGTTGAACCAAGGAACAAAGCCGCACCATAGAACAACGTTGAACCAAGGAACAAAGCCGCACCATAGAACAATGTTAAACCAAGAAACAACGTTGAACCAAGGAACAAAGCCGCACCAAGGAACAACGTTAAACCATAGCAACAACGTCACACTAAGGAACAACGTTGAACCAAGGAACAAAGCCGCACCATAGAACAACGTTGAACCAAGGAACAAAGCCGCACCATAGAACAACGTTAAACCAAGGAACAACGTCGCACCAAGGAAGAACGCCGCATCAAAGCGCGCCACTCTCTACAAAGAAAAAAAATCTATTTAATTATTTACGCAGGAGCAACCAAAGAACAAATATTTAAATGAGCCTCCAAATTAGGCTGCCTACATTTTTGCTAATGTCTACGGGAATGTATAAATTAGACGTTTTTCTCTTGAAATAAACAACTAAACGTTTAATTTCCTAATGTTATGGATATTTTAGCAGAATGTTTTTCAATTAATTGTCTTGATACCAATTGATTGCGGGTGGCGCTGCTACTGGGACGGGACGGAGCAACCGTTGGAAAAGTCAACAGTCTGTAGAGGCGCTGGCAGGAGTTTGGCTTTAACAATCTAGCTAACATCGAGGTTTCATTGACGTTGTTTTTTTATAAGGGTTTTATAGAAACTAATAAAAAATAACAATGAGTATATATTTGATGGGTAAAAAGGCGATATTTCGAGCAAAGATGCTCCTCTACTGGCTTGTCAAAGCTAGGAGAGGAGACTGTTTATAAAATCAAATGTTTATCTGCACGCGCGCGGGCTTGCAAAGTGACCATTTGAAATAGAAACATTAAGAAAGGTATTTTAAACATTAATTATCTTGTGAATTTACAAATTTGAGAAAAAAATTAAAAAAAAAAATAAAAATAGGGGTTTTATAACATCGAGGTTCGTAGATGGAAAGGACCGAAATCGACGAAATACACAAAGGCCAATTTCCACTAAATGGTTCTCCCATGTACGCCACAGCGGGGAGATCCTCATGTAAAAAACAACAGATCGAAGGCTTTTTCTGCCCAAAAGAATATTTTAGAGATATTTTAATTAAGTAATGCAAACTTTGTTGTTTTGTTTTTCAAAGGGAAAATTGGAAATAAGAAAGCTAATTAAAATATCAAATTCAAAAGAGAATTAATTTTCTTTGTAAAATTCTCTCTAATAAAAAAAGAAGGCTAACATTTCTAATTTATGCTTTAATTTATAAACGGGGAGATATTCTCCGATAGCATCATTTCTCAGCACATGAAGGTTGTCTAAGAATTCTTAGCTTTAAAGAGAAGGAAGGAGCAGAAGTATAAATTTGTCGGTTTAATATTCCGAAACCAAGCGATAAATATTTAGTCAAGAATAAATAAAACAGAATCATTGATTTAAGTTCGTACAATGTTAAACAAATGGGTGAATATTTCTTGCTATAATATTTAAAATTCTGCTTTAGTCCCGGCTTTTTATACAATTATTTTACGGCGCTGTGAGCGTACAGAATTTTATCTAATTTATTTATTTCTTTATGCAAAAAGATTTTTTTTTTTTTTGGGAGGCGGTGGTGTAAGAATATGTATCGCCTGCAAATTAAGAAAGGCTTTTGTTGCGCGCTAAATCCACTTGAAAAATGAACAGTTTAAAACTTGCCATTTGTAAAACATTGTAAAATAAATGTTTGGATTCGCCGAAAACTATTTTTACATTTACTTAATCAAACTCAATCTTACGAAGCTTTTTTAAAATTAGTTTATTTACAAAAATGGCTTTGGCAGAGCTCGCTATCTGATTAGTTATGTTGGCCCGCGCAACGGTGTTTTCTTAGCGCTTCCATACTTGGTGGAGAATAAATATCTGCGATGTCATCAACCGCAGCAACCATTAGCATTTATATTAAAAGAAGTAATTTCAATTAAAAAGCTGTTTTAAAACCTGGAGAGGTAGAATTCTGAAATAGTAAAGCTATGCAAATGGATCCGCCCAGTTTTTGTAAGTATCCGAGGTGGGGAGAATAAAGGAAACTTTAATTAAAGATGTCTCCGCGGGATTTGGCCGTCAGGACGGTCCTCTCACAGAGTTGTCCTGATGTGCCGTGGCTGTTTGTCACGGCCGGAAGTGGCCATCTGGTGAATCCCAACGACTTCCGACCCCCCACCCCCGCGCGTGCCCCCCCCCCCCCCCCCCTCGATGTTATCATCGGGGACCACGGGGCGGGTGTTTGGGTCGGAAGCGGAAATGCGCCTCCCACCTACGACGCGGTGTTTGTCGCACTACTTCCGATATTGTGGGTCAGGCGGCAAACTCTTGATTTCCGCGAGGCCCCCCTTACATCATAGTTATGTCGCCGGCAGCACTTCCGATATTGTGGGTCAGGCGGCAAACTCTTGATTTCCGCGAGGCCCTTTACATCATAGTTATGTCGCCGGCAGCACTTCCGATATTGTGGGTCAGGCGGCAAACTCTTGATTTCCGCGAGGCCCCCCTTACATCATAGTTATGTCGCCGGCAGCACTTCCGATATTGTGGGTCAGGCGGCAAACTCTTGATTTCCGCGAGGCCCCCCTTACATCATAGTTATGTCGCCGGCAGAACTTCCGATATTGTGGGTAAGGCGGCAAACTCTTGATTTCCGCTAAGCCCCCCTTACATCATAGTTATGTCGCCGGCAGAACTTCCGATATTGTGGGTCAGGCGGCAAACTCTTGATTTCCGCGAGGCCCCCCTTACATCATAGTTATGTCGCCGGCAGAACTTCCGATATTGTGGGTCAGGCGGCAAACTCTTGATTTCCGCGAGGCCCCCCTTACATCATAGTTATGTCGCCGGCAGAACTTCCGATATTGTGGGTCAGGCGGCAAACTCTTGATTTCCGCGAGGCCCCCCTTACATAATAGTTATGTCGCCGGCAGAACTTCCGATATTTTGGGTCAGTCGGCAAACTCTTGATTTCCGCGAGGCCCCCCTTACATCATAGTTATGTCGCCGGCAGAACTTCCGATATTGTGGGTCAGGCGGCAAACTCTTGATTTCCGCGAGGCCCCCCTTACATCATAGTTATGTCGCCGGCAGAACTTCCGATATTGTGGGTCAGGCGGCAAACTCTTGATTTCCGCGAGGCCCCCCTTACATCATAGTTATGTCGCCGGCAGAACTTCCGATATTGTGGGTCAGGCGGCAAACTCTTGATTTCCGCGAGGCCCCCCTTACATCATAGTTATGTCGCCGGCAGAACTTCCGATATTGTGGGTAAGGCGGCAAACTCTTGATTTCCGCGAGGCCCCCCTTACATCATAGTTATGTCGCCGGCAGAACTTCCGATATTGTGGGTAAGGCGGCAAACTCTTGATTTCCGCGAGGCCCCCCTTACATCATAGTTATGTCGCCGGCAGAACTTCCGATATTGTGGGTAAGGCGGCAAACTCTTGATTTCCGCGAGGCCCCCCTTACATCATAGTTATGTCGCCGGCAGAACTTCCGATATTGTGGGTCAGGCGGCAAACTCTTGATTTCCGCGAGGCCCCCCTTACATCATAGTTATGTCGCCGGCAGAACTTCCGATATTGTGGGTAAGGCGGCAAACTCTTGATTTCCGCGAGGCCCCCCCTTACATCATAGTTATGTCGCCGGCAGAACTTCCGATATTGTGGGTAAGGCGGCAAACTCTTGATTTCCGCGAGGCCCCCCTTACATCATAGTTATGTCGCCGGCAGAACTTCCGATATTGTGGGTCAGGCGGCAAACTCTTGATTTCCGCGAGGCCCCCCTTACATCATAGTTATGTCGCCGGCAGAACTTCCGATATTGTGGGTAAGGCGGCAAACTCTTGATTTCCGCGAGGCCCCCCTTACATCATAGTTATGTCGCCGGCAGAACTTCCGATATTGTGGGTCAGGCGGCAAACTCTTGATTTCCGCGAGGCCCCCCTTACATCATAGTTATGTCGCCGGCAGAACTTCCGATATTGTGGGTCAGGCGGCAAACTCTTGATTTCCGCGAGGCCCCCCTTACATCATTATTCGATAACTCTCGTTGAAGAACGATACACACACGTGATTAATTTACTTGACTTAATTCAAACTTATATCGGAAATAGTTATCCATTGCAGCTAATTAATCACACGGCGCTATCAATTACGGCGTACCCCCGAGTCATAACCTCCATACAGCGTGTAACCTCTCTGATTGTCCCCCCCTCTGTGTGTTCGTAATGAAGTCGTCCCATCTCTCTGACAATTCACCAACTTTGCCAAGAGTAAACAATAATTCTATATGGCCGCTATTACAAGCCATCTGACAGATGACATTCTGACAAAAGCGCTAATAGAATAATGAATGGTCGCTTGCTGTCTCCTGGCACGCACAAGGAAGAAGTATTCGTTCGTTCCGTCTTGCAATCAATCTTTCTCAGGCATGACGCCGGCCGAAGGAGACACCAATACTAGAAATGGCCAATCACTAACTGGAAACTCCAGGAGACTGGAGACATTATGGAAGATGTAGCGTTCCGAGGACAGTATCTACCTGTTGCGTTATTTAATTAGTATCAAAACCACCGACTGCAGAGAGCAACTTCTGAAAGAACTAACGACCGAAGGCGACATCAGCTCAAGTTGCCAACAACGGAACGTCAAGATAAAAACAACGGAACACCAGGAGGCCAACAACGGAACACCAGGAGGCTAACAACGGAACACCAAGATACCAGCAATGGAACTCGATGGTACTAACTATGGAACACCAAGATACAAACAACGGAACACCAAAATACAAACAACGGAACACCAAGATAAAAACAATGGAACACCAAGATACAAACAACGGAACACCAAGATACAAACAACGGAACTCGAAGATGCCAGCAATGGAACTCGAAAGTACCAACGATGGAACACCAAGATACAAACAACGGAATTCGAAGATGCCAGCAATGAAACTCGAAAGTACCAACGATGGAACACCAAGATACAAACAACGGAACTCGAAGATGCCAGCAATGAAACTCGAAAGTACCAACGATGGAACACCAAGATACAAACAACGGAACACCAAAATACAAACAACGGAACACCAAGATAAAAACAATGGAACACCAAGATACAAACAACGGAACACCAAGATAAAAACAATGGAACACCAAGATACAAACAACGGAACACCAAGATACAAACAACGGAACTCGAAGATGCCAGCAATGGAACTCGAAATTACCAACGATGGAACACCAAGATACAAACAGCGGAACACCAAGATACAAACAAGGGAACACCAAGATGCAAACAACGGAACACCAAGATACAAACAGCGGAACACCAAGATACAAACAACGGAACACCAAGATGCAAACAACGGAACACCAAGATGCAAACAACGGAACACCAAGATACAAACAACGGAACTCGAAGATGCCAGCAATGGAACTCGAAGGTACCAACGATGGAACACCGAGATACAAACAACGGAACCCCAGGATGCCAACAACGGAACACCAAGATGCCAACAACGGAACCCCAGGATGCCAACAACGGAACCCCAGGATGCCAACAACGGAACACCAAGATGCCAACAACGGAACCCCAGGATGCCGACAACGGAACAACAGGATGCCAACAACGGAACGTCAAGTTACAAACAACGGAACACAAGATTCCAGCAATGGAGCTCGATGGTATCAACAACGGAACACCAAAATGCCAGCAATGGAATATCAATATAAAGGCAACAATACAATAATTAAAATTCCATCAAAGAAATAATAAACTACAAATGTGTGTGTTGAGTAAAAGATGCCAAAAATTCGAATAAATAGAATAGGAAAAATTCGTTTTAAATAAATATAAAGCTTCCACACACGCCATAAATGACACAAAAAGGACGCCAACAATGGGATATATCAACAAATACAAACCAAGAAGGGATGATAAATACAACAAGAAACCAAGGCGACAACAATGACAAGATCACGATACGTAACCAATAAAATAAAACTTAACAAGATTACTGATATCGTAAAACCAAGATACTAACAGCCGAGAAACCAACAATGGAACACCGAGACCGGCATATCAAGACACCAAGATATGAACAAAGAAACACCAACAATAGATTTCCAAGGAGCACAACCATAACAAAGTTCTAACCAGGAACAATGGAACAACGGCCGTTGATGCTACAAGTTGTTAGAAGAAAGGGCCAGAACAAATCTCACATTTCCCGTACCTACGATGGAAGATTCGATTAGCTCGCCACCGGCTCTCGAGTCCAAACTCTGCGAGAATTCTACCTCGGGTGACACCTCGATAAACACCTTCATAGAACTTACTTCTTGCTAGGAAATGGTCATTTACCCTTCATCGTCGGCTCCAGTCCCAGTGTGTCAGGGAAGGGCCGCAGGGCGACACCAGTAATTGCTGTCAGACCGGCACCTACCGCCGCGGTTTTGTTGTTTCATCTGCGCGGGGTAATTGGGAAAACAAACTTTGCAACAACAGAGTTGTGAGTGCGGGCAAATCTATGTTCGAGGCAGCTGGCTCAATCTGGCTCAGTTGTCCCGATTCTGCAAGGCCATGGCTGTGTTGTTCCATAAGGCCCTGGCTGTGTTGTTCTATAAGGCCCTGGCTGTGTTGTTCTACAAGGCTCTGGCTGTGTTGTTCCATAAGGCCCTGGCTGTGTTGTTCTACAAGGCCCTGGCTGTGTTGTTCTACAAGGCCCTGGCTGTGTTGTTCTATAAAGCCCTGGCTGTGTTGTTCTACAAGGCCCTGGCTGTGTTGTTCTACAAGGCCCTGGCTGTGTTGTTCTACAAGGCCGTGGCTGGGTTGTTCTGCAAGGCCCTGGCTGTGTTGTTCTATAAGGCCCTGGCTGTGTTGTTCTACAAGGCCCTGGCTGTGTTGTTCTATAAGGCCCTGGCTGTGTTGTTCTACAAGGCCCTGGCTGTGTTGTTCTATAAGGCCCTGGCTGTGTTGTTCTACAAGGCCCTGGCTGTGTTGTTCTACAAGGCCCTGGCTGTGTTGTTCTACAAGGCCCTGGCTGTGTTGTTCTACAAGGCCCTGGCTGTGTTGTTCTATAAGGCCCTGGCTGTGTTGTTCTACAAGGCCCTGGCTGTGTTGTTCTACAAGGCCCTGGCTGTGTTGTTCTACAAGGCCCTGGCTGTGTTGTTCTACAAGGCCCTGGCTGTGTTGTTCTATAAGGCCCTGGCTGTGTTGTTCTATAAGGCCCTGGCTGTGTTGTTCTACAAGGCCCTGGCTGTGTCGTTCTACAAGGCCCTGGCTGTGTTGTTCTACAAGGCCCTGGCTGTGTCGTTCTACAAGGCCCTGGCTGTGTTGTTCTATAAGGCCCTGGCTGTGTTGTTCTATAAGCCCCTGGCTGTGTTGTTCTATAAGGCCCTGGCTGTGTTGTTCTATAAGGCCCTGGCTGTGTTGTTCTATAAGGCCCTGGCTGTGTTGTTCTACAAGGCCCTGGCTGTGTTGTTCTACAAGGCCCTGGCTGCGTTGTTCTATAAGGCCCTGGCTGTGTTGTTCTACAAGGCCCTGGCTGTGTTGTTCTACAAGGCCCTGGGTGTGTTTTCCGGCAAAGTCCTGGCTGTGTTGTTCTACAAGGCCCTGGGTGTGTTTTCCGGCAAAGTCCTGGCTCGGTTGTCCTGGCTGTGTTGTTCTACAAGGCCCTGGCTGTGCTGTTCTACAAGGCCCTGGCTGTGTTGTTCTACAAGGCCCTGGCTGTGTTGTTCTACAAGGCCCTGGCTGTGTTGTTCTATAAGGCCCCTGGCTGTGTTTTCCGGCAAAGTCCTGGCTAGGTTGTCCTGGCTGTGTTGTTCGGCAAGGTCCTAGAATTTCCCTCGGTACATCGTATCATCTTACACAGAACATCCAGGTTTGATAGAATGAATTGGATTGACATTTGATACCCTACTAAGCTGGTTACGTTATTTTTTCAGCTTGTCTTTTTTTTTTCGAATAAAAAATCCACCGAGCCAGCAGCAGCGACTTAGCAGCCACCAGGACTTTCTCCATCTTCCCCCACACCGCTATTGTGGACAACGACCCCGCGCGCTGACAAAGCCCTACTCCCCCGTTACTTCACCCTAAGCCTTTCTCCGAGCCCCTTCCCCAGCCGGGCTGCTCTATTTTTACAGAACCTTGGCATTCTTCGGCCCAGCTGACTAGGCCGTGATGAGTGGCAGATGTCTGCGAAGCAAGGCTTAGTTTCTGGCTTACAGTTGGCTACCCAGTCTGCTGCATGCCACGTGCACTCAGTCGCTACTGAGTCATTGTTGGCAACAGTTGATAACATTCTATACGAGGTAAATTGTAGTCATGCTGGGCTATGTTGTGATTGGAAGACGATGATGCGCTATATGTTTTGATGGGGCGACACAATAAAACTGAAGAAATCCCGCTGATGCGATATCCCGTGGGGACGAGGCTATGTATGAGCGAGAATGCCTTCAATTTCTCAAGTCAAGCCTTCTTTAATACCGCTTCCAGATTGAAATTTTCGCTATGAAAACCCAAAATTGTTCCTCTCAAGAACAACCCGTTCTTTTCCCCGGCTCACAAACCTCACCTTCCCCTCCCTTCAGTCAAACCTCTCGGCAACTCTCTCTCTCTCTCGTAGTTTATTTTCACAAATAAAACAACTGTCCTTGCAGAAAATATTGGAAAGGCTCATCGCATAAGGAAGTTATTTATTTTTAAAAAAGGATTAAGAGAGAGATTGTACTAAATAGTTTCAATGATCATTGGCAGATGGGGACTCAGTCTTTTTATTATTGGAATAAGTCACGTAACTTTCAGCTGGCTCTCGAGATAATTCACAGCCATTTGTTTAACAAACAAATTCAAGGTTAAATTGGAATCTTTAACATTCTCTATAATTTCTCGTGCCAATCTAAAAATAGCTCTTCATAAATAACCAAATGTTTTGTGTCTTCAAGGTGTCGTGTCTCCCGGGGGCCACTTCGCCGATACAGGTCACGTGGGCCAATAGAAATCGCTGCTCAGATTGGGATCCATCGGCGCCGACAAAAAGGAATATTCGAGGAAGTTCCAGCGTGGGCCAATAAAAGAGCGATATTGCTTCTGGTGGGGAAAATAAATATCTCGGCGCGGAATTTTTTCTCCCACAACTGCCTTTCTAAAGTTTCGCTTTATTATCGCGTCGTTCAGATGGGGCAGCAACCTGTACTTCACTGTGCGAGCTTGTGCAGGAAAACTTCTTGAATTAAAAAAAAAATCACATTATCTCGGTATCATTCCCCCAATCAAGACTAAAATTGACATTTGACGTCGTGTTGAGAGGATTCACCGAAACGTTGTGGTAATAAAACGCTGCCAGCGGTGTCAATTCCGATTTCAAGGACGTCTCTCGGCCACACTCCCTCAACACCCTTCTGGAGTCGCAGTCCTGGGCAAGTTACTGGGGACTTTACATTCACAAACTTTTTTTTCACAAAATAATTTTAAAACTGTGTGAAATTTGATCTGGATCGATAAGGCGTTAAAAGCGTTATATTTTATTTGGATCTATGTGAAGGTTTCCATATTTCACCGCCAGGTGACACCCTGCTAGGTGACGAGGGAAGAACTAATTAGACGACAGGTGCCGCCACTGTCGAGCAGCCTCCAGAAATCAGCGCGGAAATTATTCGAGAGAAATTTGCATAAAAAATACATTCTCGCCAAGAAGTCGTTAGCGCGCTGCAATAATAATAATTTGGGGAGGAGAGCAAATACTCGGCGGCGTGTTTGTATTCTGATTGGTCAAACTTCTACATCTGTATCCAACGTGGGGATTTCCAAACCCCAGCTCAAAATATGGCTTTCTCCTTAGCAATAATGGAAAAATCTAAATTTATTTGTAAACTATTCTTAATTAATTTCTAACATCAGCTATCTCGAAGGTATCAAGTTCCCAAAGACGCTAGGAATAATAGGCTAGACTGCAGAAATAACTTTTGCGTCTATTGCCATTTTTAGGATTCGTTCTCTCCCAGAATTTTCCATCTTTATTTTGCCCATATCCTTGAATCACATCGAAGCCATGTCGCGGACTCTCAGATTGCACATAGGTTTGACGAGGGAGATCTCTCTCATTTACTTTAAGATGGATTGATATTCTTCCGAGAGAAAGTTTCCATTGAACTAATTAGTTCGTAGTTGATCCAAGCCAAGCTGCTGTACCTCACGTAGTAGCAAAGCAGAGGAAAGACATGTGGGGTACAGTGGAAAGACATGCAATGCAGTGGGGACAGATGTAGTGCACACAGTGGGAAAGAAAGACAGATGTAGTGCACACAGTGGGAAAGAAAGACAGATGTAGTGCACACAGTGGGAAAGAAAGACAGATGTAGTGCACACAGTGGGAAAGAAAGGCAGATGTAGTGCACACAGTGGGAAAGACAGATGTAGTGCACACAGTGGGAAAGAAAGACAGATGTAGTGCACACAGTGGGAAAGAAAGACAAATGTAGTGCACACAGTGGGAAAGAAAGACAGATGTAGTGCACACAGTGGGAAAGAAAGACAGATGTAGTGCACACAGTGGGAAAGAAAGACAGATGTAGTGCACATAGTGGGAAAGACAGATGTAGTGCACACAGTGGGAAAGAAAGGCAGATGTAGTGCACACAGTGGGAAAGACAGATGTAGTGCACACAGTGGGAAAGAAAGACAGATGTAGTGCACACAGTGGGAAAGAAAGACAAATGTAGTGCACACAGTGGGAAAGAAAGACAGATGTAGTGCGCACAGTGGGAAAGACAGATGTAGTGCACACAGTGGGAAAGACAGATGTAGTGCACACAGTGGGAAAGAAAGACCGATGTAGTGCACACAGTGGGAAAGAAAGACAGATGTAGTGCACACAGTGGGAAAGACAGATGTAGTGCACACAGTGGGAAAGACAGATGTAGTGCACACAGTGGGAAAGAAAGACAGATGTAGTGCACACAGTGGGAAAGAAAGACAGATGTAGTGCACACAGTGGGAAAGACAGATGTAGTGCACACAGTGGGAAAGACAGATGTAGTGCACACAGTGGGAAAGACAGATGTAGTGCACACAGTGGGAAAGAAAGACAGATGTAGTGCACACAGTGGGAAAGACAGATGTAGTGCACACAGTGGGAAAGAAAGACAGATGTAGTGCACACAGTGGGAAAGAAAGACAGATGTAGTGCACACAGTGGGAAAGAAAGACAGATGTAGTGCACACAGTGGGAAAGAAAGACAGATGTAGTGCACACAGTGGGAAAGACAGATGTAGTGCACACAGTGGGAAAGAAAGACAAATGTAGTGCACACAGTGGGAAAGAAAGACAAATGTAGTGCACACAGTGGGAAAGACAGATGTAGTGCACACAGTGGGAAAGAAAGACAAATGTAGTGCACACAGTGGGAAAGAAAGACAGATGTAGTGCACACAGTGGGAAAGACAGATGTAGTGCACACAGTGGGAAAGACAGATGTAGTGCACACAGTGGGAAAGAAAGACAGATGTAGTGCACACAGTGGGAAAGAAAGACAGATGTAGTGCACACAGTGGGAAAGAAAGACAGATGTAGTGCACAAAATGGGAAAGACAGAGGTAGTGCACACAGTGGGAAAGAAAGACAGATGTAGTGCACACAGTGGGAAAGACAGATGTAGTGCACACAGTGGGAAAGAAAGACAGATGTAGTGCACACAGTGGGAAAGAAAGACAGATGTAGTGCACACAGTGGGAAAGAAAAACAGATGTAGTGCACACAGTGGGAAAGAAAGACAGATGTAGTGCACACATTGGGAAAGAAAGACAGATGTAGTGCACAAAATGGGAAAGACAGAGGTAGTGCACACAGTGGGAAAGAAAGACAGATGTAGTGCACACAGTGGGAAAGACAGATGTAGTGCACACAGTGGGAAAGAAAGACAGATGTAGTGCACACAGTGGGAAAGAAAGACAGATGTAGTGCACACAGTGGGAAAGAAAAACAGATGTAGTGCACACAGTGGGAAAGAAAGACAGATGTAGTGCACACAGTGGGAAAGAAAGACAGATGTAGTGCACACAGTGGGAAAGAAAGACAGATGTAGTGCACACAGTGGGAAAGAAAGCAGCCACCTGACAAGGCCTGCCTGGTATTGACCTCTGCTCAATTAATTACTGTTTGCTCCACGCGGGTAATCAACTCCAGCTAATTATTGTAAAATCTCCGGCAACAAATCATGTTCAATTAATTCTCTCTTATTTCTGCGAGGGATTAATAAGTCAGAAGCTTAATTCTAATTAATTTGCCGCCGGAACATTGAAGGAATTCCACGGTCGACGGTGCTGCGCAAAGAATGCTTCAAGCAAACCAGGCTGCCCCGGCACAGAAGGCCTGGGCACCTAGAGTTAGTTTTATAAAACTACGGTTGGTAGATTCTCTCCGCATGGCGTGTACTTACAATTGCAACAAATATATCATGGGGTCGAACTTTAAACATATGGAAAACATTTTATTGGCGTTTTATCATGAGGCTAAATATTCATGGACAGCCATTCTAGTAAGGCTAAACCTCCTCAATTCAGGAGGCGAGTCAGTCTAGAGGTCACATCACTTTAAAAAAGAATTAGAAATGTGTCGACACCAAATTTATCCGCTAGTAATGACGCCTACAAGCTACAAGTGAAGTGGCCGCCACTCCACTCTACTGCCTGCACTACCGGCAAGGACAGCCCACCGTTGTCACTCCAGCGGCTCCACGGTATTTCGATCCGCTCACCTCTGGAGTGACACCAGGGACATGCCTGGGTTAAACCAACGACCACGTAACAAAGGTGAAACATCTTAATTCCTGCGACCGCAAGAGATTCGAGAATTCAAGAGTGTGATTCCATCTAAAGCCTGAAAGAAGATTTACACCCATTGACAAAACTCAGCATGTATTACTGATACTACTCAGAGTACTCATAACTCTGAAGATATTACAGTGACCTTTATTGAAGACACGAGATAACCAAGTGGAAACAAATTTGTCTCTATCTCCTTCAAAAAAAAAAAAAAAACTTTTGTTTTTTCCATGAGTGTGTATTACTGGGGAATTCCGGATTGATGCACGTTAGGAAACCGCTCCATTCCGATAGGATAACAAGGCCGTAGCGGATACAATTTTTTCAAACAGGGTGGAAAACCAGGTTACCAAAACTTGTCTCGTGCGATCGCGAACAATTCTTCAATAAAATATCGAACTCAATCTATATCGGGAGGTTGTTTCAGAGATGTAGGTTTGATGATCAGATCGATCACCATCGCACTAATTGTGCTAATACAAGATGGATGGTCGCCGGCCATCTGCGCGAGAGACGCCCACCAATTTGGCCATCCCCCAGAGGGCCCCCGGGACCGCCGCCATCTGTAATTTTACATCCACTCACCCGCCTAGCTCCCTTTTTATTGGTCTTCGGCAGCTTTTTAATGGGCCGAACAACATCAGTGGACTCACCGTCAGCAACAATGGCTGATCCCCACATTGTGGCCACTCAAGTGGCTCGGACGAATTTACAACTTGCACATGGTACGATGTCCCTGGCCGCTTCCTTTAATTAATTCGTCACAAAACGTTCATTGCAAATAGCTTTCCTTTGAGAATAACAACCTGCTACTGGGATATCCAGGACTGTGGTGTCGCCATGTTGGCAGTTAACCCACTGAGAAACCAAACATTTGCCCCATTTGGCCGAGGGAATTATTGTCCGCACACAAACTATTAAAATCGAGGACAGGCAAACAGCGACTGAGAAATCATGTGCCGTTGTGGAACTATCGGCCTGCTCTCATCAATCCTTCCTTTCCTATTGACCCGGGAGAGATTAGCTGGGCTGACAGGCTAGGTTAAAAGTGGAATAGGTGAAAATTCCCCAAATTAAACTACATCGAATTTTTGGAGGTGAAAAAAGTGTTTTAAACGTCTTAAGATTTTTGAAACATTACACTCGCTCATTTTGGTAAGAAAGTAGAATTCGACATTTTAGAAAGCTAAGAAAAATCGCCAAAGTCCCTTGTGGGTCCAGGTAAGTACTCTCTAGCAGAAGTTGGCTCAGAAATCCAGGATTCAGGCTGTAATCTGCCATATCGAATCCCGAAGGCAATTGTCCAACTGCCGAATGCCACGAGAGTGAACAAACGAGGCTTGTAGGAACCTCCCACATTGTCGTCTCCAAGTCCCGAGTTGGCTCAGACATCCCAACGTGTGTGGCCCAGCGACAACGGCCACCTAGTGAACAAATCGACCACGGTGTAGGCACTACTTTGTAGAGAGTCTCACACAGTATTGCTCCTTGTTTACAAGACCGCTGGGATGAGAGTTACGAGAGTTCTACGAGTGAATTTCATCTTCAATTCGTTTTAAATAGCGCCGAACACACAGTCTGCACTATGTTTACCTCAACTGGCTTTTGTGTTTGTCCTTTGAGCGGAAGAGCTGAGCTCGAGACAAAAATATTGAATGAAATTTCTACAATTACAGTGGCTGTCCATAGTTTCGTTAAACACCAAAAATAAACCTACAGACAATAATAAGTAGATTGAACAATACAAGATCTGGTGGACTAAATTTGCGCAATCCCCGGGAAGAGGTTCATCACTGATGAGTGATCGGTAGGTTCATCACTTCCCAAATCTTTTTCAATTTCAACTCAGCATCCTCCAGACTGAGAAGTCCACTTCCACAGCCAATCCATTCCTGGCTGACCACATCGTGACCTCCAACTTCTTCTACCATTGATATTTGCCAACTTCTGCCAGGTTGCACAACTTATTTAAGGTAATCGTGTAGTGGGCCACAATGTATTTCAGAGTCAGTCTCCTCCACTTACCAGAAGGCGTCCTCGGGCTCCAGGAAGAGCAGCGCCATGCCGGCCAGGAAGTTCATGCCCTGGCAGTACCCCAGCACCGGGTTGTACACGCAGAAGGCCTCCAGGACCTCTTGTAGCTTGCGGACCTACAGAACGGTCAGGAACAGTTCTCAGGGATGGAGTCCTCGGACTCACCCCCTCGGCGTCGGCACTGGAGAACCGCACGTTGTCCGGCATAGTGCGCAGGGAGGTCCAGTGCGATCTGCTTCCTGTGTAGGGCCAGGACCTGCGCCAACCTTCTGTGACCATTGCTAGCACGACACAAAGTCTACATGTTTCGACTTCCAGGTTCTCAATGCTGGATTAACGACGCAGGTTGGCGATGGAGATTTCTAAACCTAGCTGTCTGCGTGCTGCTGAACAAAGGTGTTTATGCAAATTTTTATCTCCGTGATTATGTAAATTTCCTTGATACTTAGTCCTGAGAGATGAAGCTAATTATTTAAACAATATTTTAAAACATTTGGAAGAGAAGTGGTCATTTTGTAATTTAGATATATAGCTGCTATTTTATATCTATATCCTGTGGAAATATGTTTTAAAAAGTTATAGTACGGGCTCTGTAGGCGTGTTCCCACAAACAGGTGCGGAACAACCTACTGAGAAGGTGGTAGCAGAGTTCCCACCGAATACTTGGGACATTTGATCCGGAGTTTCCATTTGCCTCGACCTTTGGAACTCCAAGCGTTGTAAATATTTCAGCCTTGTCCAAAGTGGCTCGCGCCGCACCAGTTTATAAGGCACAACTTGGATAAAATATTAAGCCTAGAAACAAATCGATGATATCCTAGCCACTTATACAAACTTACTTATTTACACACGCGGCGGCGCCGCCCATTTATAATGCAACTTAGAGTTAAGATATCGGGAGGTATTATTGATTCCACCGCTGCGTGTCAAACACCGTCAATCCGTTGTCTTCTTGGCTGTTGGGTCGCTCTCTTCAAATAATCCAACACCATTTTTTTTCTCAAAGTAACTTTCTACTGTCCAAAGTGCAATGAAAAAAAAACTATTGGTAGGGTCTGGCTCATCAGTGGTGAACCCTCCAAGTGGTTTCGCCAGTTTACTCTACTAGTGCTTCTCCATTATATATTTAGAGGAATTATTGGTGAATTATGGAGGCCTTGGAGCCTCTAGAAATATTTCCCTCCCGCAAACAATTCCTGTTGGACTGCATCAATGTCATGTATGCCCAATTTATGTGTGGAAGGACAGACAATGCATATACAGGTTTCTACAGCGTAAACACCTTCAACTCCTACAATGGCAGGTGAGCAAAATGGCAGACGAAGGGTTCACCACAGATGGCCCTCCCAGCAGCTGACAGTTTCAATCTGATGTAGAATTGTTGGAATCCTCGCCCACAGATGGCGCTGACACCTTCTAATATTTCAGGAACCTCTGTGAGAGAAGCCTCTCCCTGGGAGGCGGCATTTGAAGAAACACGAGTTTCACCTGGCTCGAGTAAAAATTATAAAATACTTAAGGCTTTTGTTTCTTTTTTTAACTACATCTCTTTTCTTCATACTTACTGCTAAAAATATATATTTTTTAAATTAATAAAAGCGTTAAAGATATTTTCTAAGAGCGACTCGGAACTTGATGGTACCTCGTTGTCGTGGCTGCGGGCGCAGAGGTTACGGTAGAAGGCCGGGCCCTTGCTGTCCATCAGGTCCTGCACCCGGCGCCGGTACATCGCCCGCCACAGCCGCGGCCGCAGGGACTCGGGGATCCCGCCGCGGACCAGGCTCTTCAGCTCCTTCTGCCACCCCGGTCTTACTACATGGTTGACATTTGGAGAAATATCTAGAGTCTCATACTCCCACCATTTATCTGAATAAATGGTACAAAAGTGTACTGGTGGATACATCTCCTGATAGTGTAACTAAAAGTTGCTGAGGGCTTGCGCCATCTGTCGGAATAAATATGAACTAAAGGTTGATTTTTAATTATTCCAATTCTGTTTAATTTGACCAATTCTGTTTAATTTGACCAATTCAGGAATAATTAAAATCAACGATTAGTTGATATTTATTCCGACAGATGGCGCAAGCCATCAGCAACTTTTATATATAGTTGTTTATATCAAAAAGAATATTACGCCTCTAAAATAGTTTTGTAATTTGATAACAGATGGCGCGCTAGAGCATCATATATAGTTGAACATCAGGAAAGAGATTTCTTAATAATTATATTTCTCAACAATAATCACTTTGGATAAATAGCCACCTGTAAGTTTGAAAACTCGGCGTGTTCTAACGATTAAATACATTTTAAAATACTGTTCTCAGTTGTTCTTGGATTTTCTACTATAAATGTTCATTGTCGTTAAATTGAAATTCTGGTTTAGAAAGATCAAGAATGGGAACTAGAGCAAAATGTTCCTGGAATTCAAACTCTGACGTTGGGCCACTTATACCACAAAATATGATTTTTGTAGTTGCTGCAAACCGACCACAAGAAATTGGTATCGGAAAGTTGGGTATCTTGGGCTTGAAGATGAGCGTTCAAACTTCCAAAGGGAAGATCTGAATGCTCCTTTAGCGACCACTTGACTATGTATCATATCTTATTCTCAACTCAACCTTATTTGAAACCAATTGGTGTGATTGCTTCAAGCTTACATAGCAAGCAACGTATGGCAGAGTAGGGAAGCCTAAACCCTTCACCAAACCGAGCCCGAAGATGATGGTCATTGCTTCATTGTCGTATGCTTGATAACTGGATGACCGTGGAGAATCACCCTGCCGTGAACTGCCAAGTGTGGTGCCATGTGCTCTACTGTCTTTTATAGAATTACATCTAGGCAGAAGTGCTGTGGAGGTATATATCTAATTTGTTTTACTGAAAAACACTGTTTTGGCCTAGCATGGCTTCTTTAAAGGACTTCCATTTAAGCAGCCATTACTTATGGAACGACCCAATAGTCTGTCCATTCGTTCTGGTAGCATACCTAACATGGCTGCGGAAACCAACCGCGGACCAACATCGGCAAAGAGATATCGGCACAAAAGGCGAATGGTGGTTCAGGCCCTGTGAGAGCTAAGGAACAAGTAGATTCACCGAGGGCGCGGCCGCCAGCGCGGGGTGGTGGTCCAGGAAGGCCTGCCAGCGGGCCCGGTGAGCCGAGAAGGTCCTCAGCGACGTGGCGGCCTGCAGGTGCAGCTCTCCGCTGAGGTAGTGCAGCAGGCGGGAGTTCTCCCGGCCGTGGCGGTGCCGGAACCCCAGTCCGTCCACGCTCACGCCGTCCCCGCGGCACAGGCTGCGGCAACACGTCACTTGACTGCCTGGCCAGTGTCACTTTAAATAAATGTAGAGCATTTGCGTCATATTAAAGAAATAAGTTGTTTTTATATTTATAAAATATATGAAAATTTTGTCAGTTTTTTTTTTTTTGAAGAGCGAGATAGGCTATTTCACTAAGATCTCGCTTGGTGTCGTACCTGTCGTACGAGGGGAGGGCGGGGTTGGTCGCTCGGAAGTCCTCCAAGATGGCCATCACTCTGGCCTTGTGCTGGAACACACCGCTGTAATAAGCACCAGAGATGCCACCGAGGCTATTAATATTCCGCAGCGCTCGGGACCTCATTAGCTGTCGCCACAATTGGCTTTTGCAATGACATGGCGCTCTGCCGAGTAAATGTGGAATATTGCAAGTAGTCGTGCACTTAGCTGGTAAATGTTGCAGGGCTTTAAACTGACCGCCAAGAAGTAAATCCTCTTCAGATTTGTGCTGGTCGTTATCATGGGAAGTTCTGGTCCGATCAACAAATTGTCAAACAACGGAACCGCTCATTCTACTCTCTCTGGCCCGCAATAACGGGTGGTCCAACAATAGTAATGCTCTCTCTACTCTCTCTGGCCCGCAATAACGGGTGGTCCAACAATGGAAATGCTAATTTTACCCTTTCTGGCCCGCAATAACGGGTGGTCCAACAATGGAAATGCTCTCTCTACTCTCTCTGGCCCGCAATAACGGGTGGTCCAACAATGGAAATGCTCTCTCTACTCTCTCTGGCCCGCAATAACGGGTGGTCCAACAATGGAAATGCCCTCTCTACTCTCTCTGGCCCGCAATAACGAGTGGCCCAACAATGGAAATGCTCTCTCTACTCTCTCTGGCCCGCAATAACGGGTGGTCCAACAATGGAAATGCTCTCTCTACTCTCTCTGGCCCGCAATAACGGGTGGTCCAACAATGGAAATGCTCTCTCTACTCTCTCTGGCCCGCAATAACGGGTGGGTCCAACAATGGAAATGCTCTCTCTACTCTCTCTGGCCCGCAATAACGAGTGGCCCAACAATGGAAATGCTAATTTTACCCTTTCTGGCCCGCAATAACGGGTGGTCCAACAATGGAAATACTAATTTTACCCTTTCTGGCCCGCAATAACGGGTGGTCCAACAATGGAAATGCTCTCTCTACTCTCTCTGGTCCGCAATAACGGGTGGTCCAACAATGGAAATGCTCTCTCTACTCTCTCTGGGCCCGCAATAACGGGTGGCCCAACAATGGAACTGTTCTTTCTACTCTCTCTGGTCCATAATTAGTGAGACTACCCACTCTTGGCCCGTTCAGCAAGTCCAACGCCTCTTCGTTGGTCAGGGCAAAGCGGCAGCAGCTCTGAAGGAGGTGCAGGTAGTCAATCTGAAGAAGTCCCAGCCTTTCCTTCATGTCTTCTTCCTTCCTGCAACACATTCTCTCGTTGTTCCGGAATTGTTTATAGCCTCACACTACGGCATCCCACTTCACTGAACTCGACAACAGCAGTCCTAACCTCTGGTGCAGGTCACAGAGCCGCCGCTGGTGGTGCAGGTGTTTGGAGATCCTCACCACCTCCTTGTTGAGGAACTCGATCTGTTTCTGGAGGTGGGCCTCTGGTGGAGGAGGTTCTTTGGCTGCGGGCTCCTCTTCTGGAGGCAGCTTGCCGTTCCTGCCACAACACCTCCAGAGTTGGGTGTGGGGATCTCGATGCCACACGACCATCCGCAGAGTGGACGAGACTAATTCAGCAACCGCTGAATCGTTAAAGTAAACACACTCTCTGTTTCCTTGGCGCCAAGGCGAGATGACGAGCAAATCCACGGGCCTGATTATAAAAACAAACGAGACACCGCTCTATATGGTGCAACATCTTTAGATTTCTATCAATAGTGTCTAATACGCCTGTGAATTCAGATTTTAAACAAATTTATTGACATTCATCAAAGCATACTCACTGATTTAAGAAATTAGTAATAAGAAACAAAGAGACTGAGTGTACACAGTCTCTCTCAGTGAGACTTCCATCCCCCTTACCTCGGGGAAACTTGTGTTGACGTTGGAATGTCACTCAGCCTTCGACCCTTCAATTCGATGCTTGCCTTGTCAAGCTAAAAAGATCGTTTATCACATGTAAGAACATTTTTTAACAAAATGTTCAAGTCACACAATGGACGCAGTATAGAATCCAAACGTTGAGATCAGCCTGTCAAATTATATTGACTGCAGTTTTTCTGATCAGTTTTTAGCGGGAAGAATGCTGTTTTCGTTTATTAGTGAACCAATCTCTCACGCCTTCTCATTGGACGAATGTGGCCATGTTTGTATATAGGAGGGGGCTAACGGAATGCGAGGGGGCCAGTGTGGAGAATTGGTGTGGAGACGCTTAAAGTGTTTTCTGCGTTATTTTTCCATGTCTGGTGATCTCTTTGCATCTCGGTGTGACCCCAGTCCGATCCCTACCAACGCTACAATAAAGATAAGTACTGTTTTTATTTCATTTTACAAATCGTGAGTTTTTATTTACTTCCTT
Organism: Cordylochernes scorpioides; assembly: GCA_030710605.1. NCBI lineage: Eukaryota > Metazoa > Arthropoda > Arachnida > Pseudoscorpiones > Chernetidae > Cordylochernes > Cordylochernes scorpioides. The sequence continues at coordinate 103,945,337 of CP092869.1, read as the reverse complement.
TTTGTTGTTGGTGTTGAACTCTTGAGTGTACGCTTTTCTGTGTATTAAGTTACTCTTACTTTAGGCCCCAGTATATTGTATTTTTGTGTGATAACCCGTAATAGTAACTTTTTTCAGGACCGACTCAGCGATGTACAAACATTTCACCCGGCCCAACTCGATAACGGCGCTGGATCCCCTGGCGCCATCTATGGAGACATTCTAGAACTATTTATCCACACGTGCGCCAAACAATCACTAAACCTTTATATTATATTCAGTCAATATCTGCTTAATTTTTAACATTTACATTTATTATTGTTATATTTTAAAATAATTTTAAGATATATTTTTAAAATTAATTTTGTATATATTTAAACATTAGGTCTATGAGCTGGATTCTCTCTTGCTCTAAATGACTGTTCTCAATACAGAGATGGTGCTGTTCCACCGGGCCGACACTAAGTGAAACGCGAGCTTCCCGAGTTGGCCCAACGTGAGTGCAGACAGACGGGGCTGCCAAGTGCAAACTCACTTACAAGGGGCAGCAGTCGCAAGCCATCCCCCACTTCGAAAGAACTTGGAGAACTTGTAGCCTTGGGACAAGAAAGGAGATTGTGCGCTGCTATGTGACGTAGGAGCGAGTGGACTTACGGCGTGCCGGGGGGCGAGTTGTTGTTGGGGTCGGTGTCCGCTGGGTCCCGCGAGAACACTGCACGTCCAGCGTCAAGTCCGTGGCCAACCGCCGCCGCAGCGAGCTAACTCACCGACGGACGACACCATCTCGGGCAGCAGGGTCGAACCTCCGCTGCTGGATGCGGGGAGATGCCGCGGTCTGCTCTGACTTGCTGCGGCACAGCTTTGGCTTGGACCGCTCCTGTCACAACCTTCCCGTGAGCAGGCGAACCCCGTGCCTGAAGCCATCGCTCCAATTGGTTTTGCACATTCAAGAAAGAAAAACACAAAAGCCGGTGTAAACCAAACAAACCCATATTTTTTATTTAAAGGCCCAAGTGTTCCTAGGTTTCTGTGAGTCCGTCATTCCATCAACAAATTACTGGGAAGTTTTAAACCCGAATGTCAGTAACGGCCACATTCTCGGCGCTAAACAGCTCCATGTGTTTTCACGATGTACTGCTGCCCATCCTGACTGATACTTTCTGTACAGATCGTTTCTTTGTCTCAAGAATTCTGCCGAGCTAAGCCAGAGTTCTGGTGAGCTGTGCCGAGACGGATCAACGGCACAATATTTGGTCGCAAACATGTTTGGCTGCCTGGGAGGATCTGTTTGGGTGCCTTGAGAATTACGCGTTCTACTTTTAGAAATTCCTCTTACGCAAGGAAGGTAACAATCCCGCATGGCTGCTTAACGTCCTCATTCTTCTCTCTGCACTGCCAAGGTGGCCCATGTTCTATCGGGTTGAACGCCGTCTCCAAAAGAACGCGCATGTTGTCGCAGTAGCACATACGGCGTATATATAGGGGTTTTATTCTCTTCATTTGCCCTATGGTTTATATATGGCGTGGCGCGAACCAATGCAAGCCAGCGGTCTTGAACAGGTCAGTCCGGGGAGACGGAAGAGTTGAGCTGCATGGTGACGTGGAGTACGGCATGGCTGCCGAAGACAAACGTTTATCACCAACCCGTGTTGTAACTGAGCTGTGGTCTGCACGGCGGTTTGCTCTCATTCACGAAAACTTTCATCAGTAAAACATTAAGAAAACTTTGGAGCACTTAAACACTTGTTTATTCAAAGCCCGAGAACATTTTCTTCTCTCTTGAAAGTGTTTCCATATTTTTATGGAAATTGACTTCTAAACCGCACAACACGACGAACAAATGGGATTTATCACCGAACGACGGGATGGAAGAGAGGAGCCATGTACACATAACGGCTTAGACCAGAGTAGGACTGAGATGGCAGGTTTTGATTACATTTCTCGTTTATAGCATTTTGGATCCCAGAATACGTCGAACGTTACCTCGCCCGGTCAGACAATGGCGAAACAAAGCAAGATGTGATTTGGTCAAAATACAAACAAATCCGTTTGCCACTCTGCAGACAGACAGTTCCTAAACGTACGCTGTTTGAAATAGCAAATGTAAACGCCCAGAAAGAACAAGTTGGCATGAAGGTATACAGCTGTTACTAGATCAAATGTTTGAAAATGAAAGGTAATTTAAACCATTTTAGAAGTTTTGGATCCAAAATTTTATCATTCATTACACGTACCCAGAAGTTAATTTGAGCCAATTTTTTTCTTCAACTCCTTCTGGATGTAAGACTGGGTCGCCGAAACGTCAAAAGGACAATAAACTTTTATAAAAAGGTTGAAGAACTTGAATTACATTTCTTTTTTGTCCGCTAGCGTATAAGGATGGCCGATATATTTGAGCTAAATGCTTCAAATGAGTTGAGAGGAACATCGCGAATTGAAGCCGTCCAGAAGGACAACAAGGAGCCCACAGCACATTCCCGCTGATATCTGGGACTCGGGAAGTTTTTATTTTATTTTGACATTGCGAGACCACATCTCGAGTTCTGAAAAAATATTTCCCGAAATAATTCGAACCTCAATCGAACAAACAATTCGATAAACTCTTCACGATACCACACTTTGACCCAGAACAGGGAAATTTGGCCGTTTTCTCCAAAAGTAGCGCCACATTTTGGAGAGAGAATTATGGCTGAAGTTGAGATTTGTGTGGGGACAGGACAGGTTGGTCCCTGCTACAGGGATGACAAATTTACAACTTCCTCACTACTTCCAACAAAACCTTTGTTTTATATAGTACCAATTGGCGGCTGCTAAACTAAGGATGTAAGACAAGATTACATATCACATGTTTACTAGCTGAATCAATTTATATGACTTAATAATGGCTTTCTGCTCAGGAAGCGTTTCCTATAACTACTCTAGCGCCGGCTTCGACCCTGTAAGTGTCCAAAGGCAAAAATCCGCCAATACGCCGTCTTGGCTCAGTAATGGAAACTCTCAATGGAGAAGGCTGGATAGAACCTTTGTCCATTGGTAGGGACAAAATAATGGTCACTACAAAAATATTATAAAGTAATACTTTGTCAGTACACACACATGTACTAATTTGATATAGCTTGAACGTTGGCTGAGAACCGCGCTGTGACGAGTTAGTTACCAGTCCAGGGGCTGGCACTGTATAAGATCTGGGTGGTTATGGTTAAATAAAACCGGGACAAAGAATCATGCCGAATTATGAGCAGAATGGGTAGAAGATGGCGGCAAAGGTCGATGTTTAATAGCATTGCGACGTAGATGAGTAACTCCAGCTAGTGACCTAGCATGGGGGAATATTTCAAACAAACATGCACAGTTTATCAGAATTGACATACCTGAGCGGTGCGGACTGTCAACTTGGACTCCAGGCTCTCCGGTCGGAAGCATTCTTCCATCTGGGCCTGGAACATCACACTGATGGACCGAGCTCTTCACGCCCAGGGCGGCGGACCTCCGCACAATATATGGAGGGACATACCGTAACCGCTCAAATTTATATTTTTACATGGCGCCATCTTTCGGTTTAAAATTCAACTAATTAAATATTCAGATAGCTCATTTTTGACAGAAATATATTATTTTCAACACTACTTTTGTTTAATTTAAAAGAAAAACATCATTAAAAATATTTGTTCGTAAGTTTGTGCGATAGAGGGCGCCGCCAAGTTGATACTCTAGATTTACTTAGAGATCCGTGTAAAACGCTATATGCGCCGCAAAGAATACTCTGTGAGTTTTACCAAGAAAGCCACATTCACAAAAAGACGCTCTACAAAGTGTTATCTCTGCAGACACCAGGGAACGTTCTTGTCAATGACTGCCAACTTATTCCAGCGACATATCAACCTCTTTACAAAGCTCCAATCAGCAGAACTTCTGTGAATGGAAACTTTTCCTGTCTCTTCCTCTCTATAGACTCTATAGTTGTATGTATTTCTTTCTTTTGTAGAGTTGAGAGTTTTAAAACTACCCCATAACGGAACATAAAGAAGAGATGTCGAAGTAACTATAGCTCTGGACCTACATACTATTCCCCATTTAACTCATCTATTTATTCCACATTTTCTCCATCTTTTCCAATATTTGCTGCTGCATCTCTCTCAAGTTAAACTATGTATATAAGACTAAATGTCTTAATAAAGGCATCGATTGACTGAATATGAACTGAATGTTGATTTAGGCTTATTCTACCATAATGGCCAAACCCTTTTCTTGACAAATCAAGAAAGCTAACCACGTTGCGGGGGGGCTTGCTCCCGTCAGCTTCGTGCGGCCCTATCTGAAGAAGGTAGTTAAATCCATCTACAAGGCTTATTTGGGCGCATTGGAACGGAGTTTTATTGATTTTAACTGCCGGATCTTTCTCTTCTTCATCACTTTTCTCTTTCCTTTTACCCATTTTTTGAATTCTATAGTTTAGTTTTCACCATTACAACGTCGACATTCACACGCACAATTCCTCGCCACAACCGCCTCCCTACAAACCTATAACGTCAGAACTCCAGGAGTCATGACACAAGTGCTGGGATCTCAATGCCTCTTCTCCATGTATTTCAATCCTCTCAGGGACCAAACCTATCAGTCTCATTGTGTTATTCACGTTGAGGTCATGTTTTCATTTCATTCAAAACTTTTGTCTGAATCAGAAAGAGATAAAACATTATGGGCCAATAAACGTACCTGTAACTCGTGCGCCCACTTCATCGCCAGCTCGGGGCTATCGGCCTTGAAGACGTAGGTCTTCTCTGGAGTGCTGCGGCACAACAGCTGCTCTCAGTGGACTGACTCAAGGCAATGAAGGGAAGGGATGCAACAAACAAATTGACAACAGACTGTGTGTGGGATTCACATCTGTGTTCCTACATTGAAGGACTTATTCTCCAGTGAATATTTGGGCGAAACGTCTGAAGGCTGACGCAACCGTGAAATTCCCAGGGTCCAATGGCGGTTTGATGAGCATCGAGGAATGTCAAACCAATTACCACGAGGTGGTGCGCTAATCGACCAGCTGTCGCTATTGTGACATCGCCAAATAAATTCATCCAGGCTGGGCACCTACCATCTTGTAACCTCATTCACCATGTTGGGAGTGAGAGAGCACATCCTGCCTACAAGTTATAGGAAACAACTAGAGAGGTATGGGTGACGTCCAGCCTTATAAATTTCAAGTTTTATTTCTCTATGAGATGACAACGCTTGCAACTGGCTTTCTGAACGGGATTATTTTCGATGTAAATTTGGATTTCGTTTCGAATCCACCTTGTTCAGGCCGAACAAGTGAAGTTCGAAGAAATCGACGTGGCAAGGATTCATTTCTGAAACCGCGTTTCGGAAACAATTTTTACAACTCGTTATGCGGATAATGTTGGACTTACGGTGTTTACCTTACAACTCTGAACACTCGGATTTTCCTGGAAAATCTCTTAAAGATTTTTTGAAAAAAGCCATGGTCCACCTGTGCTGTGTGAGCAGAAGAGCTTGAATTGACTTGTTCCATTACATGTATGTTCCATATGTAAATACCTGTTTTTTTCCTCTTTTCGCTCTCCACTTCTTCCATCCATATTTCCAATTTTTTTTCTTCCAAATCCATATTCTTATTTTCCATAGGATCATTCAAAAAATATTCTGTATATATTTATCATGTGTATATAATCTTTCTCAATTTTAACCCCTTTGTATATTTCCCACTTTCATAGGTTTCTCCGTCTTGTAACCCCAAGGAGAATCCTCTGTAAGACCTGTGTGCCTTAATAAAGGTTTTTATGTGTGTGATAATGTTGACTTCTGAGGGGAATGGCTACCATTGTGTTCAACTAGAGACTCACTGCAAGGCCAGGCAGTCGCGGCCCTCCAGGGCGACAGCTGCTCCCTGCAACTCCACCCTGCCGAGCGGGCGGCTTGCCCTTCTTTTCGTGCAGGTCGGACTTATGGCAGAGCAGCACGGCGGCGTCCGGGTCGTGGCTGATCCAGAATCGGCGCCGGGTCACCAGCCTCACCAGCCCTGCACCACCACAACAGACGTCGGCAACTTCCAGTTAGAGCTCGAAGGAGAAATTTGGCGATAGAAGTACCACCAATTGGAAAGTGACGGTTTCATAATCTCACTAGAAAAAGTAAAATATATTTTCAAATTTAACGAAAGCCGAAATAGACCCCGCTATCAGTACCTATATCTTCTTTCAACAGTTTCTCTAAACCATTGACTACTTGAACCGTGCGACGGCCGGGATACGGGCGAAGTTATTACATCCCGTTTATAGGTCGACATCTATCTTTCCAAGTTGACGGGTAAAACTGGTAACTCCTTCACCTACAGGATGACTAGGAACTTCACCTAAGTTTCTTACAGGATGACGAGGAACCTAAGTTTACTACAGGATGACGAGGAACCTAGGTTTACTACAGGAGACGAGGAACCTCGCCTAGGTTTACTACAGGATGACGAGGAACCTAGGTTTACTACAGGATGACGAGGAACCTCGCCTAGGTTTACTACAGGATGACGAGGAACCTCGCCTAGGTTTACTACAGGATGACGAGGAACCTCGCCTAGGTTTACTACAGGATGACGAGGAACCTAGGTTTACTACAGGATGACGAGGAACCTAGGTTTACTACAGGATGACGAGGAACCTAGGTTTACTACAGGATGACGAGGAACCTAGGTTTACTACAGGATGACGAGGAACCTAGGTTTACTACAGGATGACGAGGAACCTAGGTTTACTACAGGATGCGAGGAACCTCGCCTAGGTTTACTACAGGATGACCAGGAACCTCGCCTAGGTTTACTACAGGATGACGAGGAACCTCGCCTAGGTTTACTACAGGATGACGAGGAACCTAGGTTACTACAGGATGACGAGGAACCTAGGTTTACTACAGGATGACGAGAACCTAGGTTTACTACAGGATGACGAGGAACCTAGGTTTACTACAGGATGACGTGGAACCTAGGTTTACTACAGGATGACGAGGAACCTCGCCTAGGTTTACTACAGGATGACGAGGAACCTAGGTTTACTACAGGATGACGAGGAACCTAGGTTTACTACAGGATGACGAGGAACCTAGGTTTACTACAGGATGACGAGGAACCTAGGTTTTACTACAGGATGACGAGGAACCTCGCCTAGGTTTACTACAGGATGACGAGGAACCTCGCCTAGGTTTACTACAGGATGACGAGGAACCTAGGTTTACTACAGGATGACGAGGAACCTAGGTTTACTACAGGATGACGAGGAACCTAGGTTTACTACAGGATGACGAGGAACCTAGGTTTACTACAGGATGACGAGGAACCTCGCCTAGGTTTACTACAGGATGACGAGGAACCTCGCCTAGGTTTACTACAGGATGACGAGGAACCTAGGTTTACTACAGGATGACGAGGAACCTAGGTTTATTACAGGATGACGAGGAACCTAGGTTTAATACAGGATGACGAGGAACCTCGCCTAGGTTTACTACAGGATGACGAGGAACCTAGGTTTACTACAGGATGACGAGGAACCTCGCCTAGGTTTACTACAGGATGACGAGGAACTTCGCCTAGGTTTACTACAGGATGACGAGGAACATCGCCTAGGTTTACTACAGGATGACGAGGAACCTCGCCTAGGTTTACTACAGGATGACGAGGAACCTCGCCTAGGTTTACTACAGGATGACGAGGAACCTCGCCTAGGTTTACTACAGGATGACGAGGAACTTCGCCTAGGTTTACTACAGGATGACGAGGAACCTCGCTTAGGTTTACTACAGGATGACGAGGAACCTAGGTTTACTACAGGATGACGAGGAACCTCGCCTAGGTTTACTACAGGATGACGAGGAACTTCGCCTAGGTTTACTACAGGATGACGAGGAACCTCGCCTAGGTTTACTACAGGATGACGAGGAACCTCGCCTAGGTTTACTACAGGATGACGAGGAACTTCGCCTAGGTTTACTACAGGATGACGAGGAACCCGCTTAGGTTTACTACAGGATGACGAGGAACTTCGCCTAGGTTTACTACAGGATGACGAGGAACCTCGCCTAGGTTTACTACAGGATGACGAGGAACTTCACCTAAGTTTACTACAGGATGACGAGGAACCTAGGTTTACTACAGGATAACGAGGAACCTCGCCTAGGTTTACTACAGGATGACGAGGAACCGCGCCTAGGTTTCCTACAGGATGACGAGGAACCGCGCCTAGGTTTCCTACAGGATGACGAGGAACCGCGCCTAGGTTTCCTACAGGATTACGAGGAACTTCGCCTAGGTTTACAACAGGATGACGAGGAACTTCGCCTAGGTTTACTACAGGATGACGAGGAACTTCGCCTAGGTTTACTACAGGATGACGAGGAACTTCGCCTAGGTTTACTACAGGATAACGAGGAACCTCGCCTAGGTTTACTACAGGATGACGAGGAACTTCGCCTAGGTTTATTACAGGATGACGAGGAACCTCGCCTAGGTTTACTACAGGATGACGAGGAACTTAGCCTAGGTTTACTACAGGATGACGAGCAACCTCGCCTAGGTTTACTACAGGATGACGAGGAACCTCGCCTAGGTTTACTACAGGATGACGAGCAACCTCGCCTAGGTTTACTACAGGATGACGAGCAACCTCGCCTAGGTTTACTACAGGATGACGAGGAACTTAGCCTAGGTTTACTACAGGATGACGAGGAACCTCGCCTAGGTTTACTACAGGATGACGAGGAACTTAGCCTAGGTTTACTACAGGATGACGAGGAACCTCGCCTAGGTTTACTACAGGATGACGAGGAACCTCACCTACCACTCCCTCTCTCGGGGAGGGAAGATTGTTTTATGCAAGTTTCTTCCCACTTCCTGGAAGAAATCATCCCTGCTGCAGATTTTCCACTCCAGGCCGCTGTGGGATTCTGCTCAGTGATGACATAATATATGACACATCTAACATGGACGTCGTTTAGTGTATTTACCACAGAGTCGTGCTACCGAAATATTTTAGTTAAAATTGAAGAAATTAGGTGACCATTCGAATTAAAGTGAGTCAGACAAACACAGCCTACCATAAGGTATACAATTTGGATTTTAGATTAGAAACACAAATTAATAAAACCAACTCTAAATAAATAAATAGCGGGTGACGTTTCGATTACAACGTTGTTACCATCTATCAGACAAAAGTTCTAAATGGTTACCGAAACGTCACACACCAATTATTACTCTATGTAATCTGTTGTAACTAGAACAGTCCGCAAACTGATCGCAACTAAAGTCTGATAACTTTTGACAGCCCGCACAGCACGCCAGGTTTGGTGGCGATAAATTAATCATTTCTAAAATAAGATTTTTAAAATTTAATCGGTTCTAAGAGGCGAAGTGCCGAGATACCCTTCCAAGGAGCATCAGAGAAAATACGCCAATTACAGAAACCTTTCACGTTATAAATCCGGATAAAGTCTGTAAATCTAGCTCCATCGTCCACTGCCTCGCTATATACGATGTCTATTTTATTCTTCCGTTGATTTCTCCTTCCAGCGCCATTTACGTGACCCATGCGCAGTTCATTTTCTTTCTACCACTGTTTGTGCGGGCGGTGGATGCCACCGACTGGCGTCATGGTACACCTGCTGCTGCTGATTGGTTGGCAGGCTCATCAGCACTGAAACTTTGTGCATTCAAGGTGCAATGGGAGATGAAACGTTCTAGGCTATATCAACGTGGTAGCCTGGAGATCAAAGTAACACGTTCGGATCTATTTGGTCAAAATTGACAATTCTCGGTTGACATGAGATTGCTTCGAGCCGAATGTCGTGAAATTGGAACATTGTACAGTATTTATCATTGTACAGTCTCTCAATGAGACACATTAACCATCAAGGTATAACTCAGGATCCCCAAAGAAAGCCGATCTCTGCGTCGATCCCAGAAATATTCCGTAAATTCAACGAAAAACGCTGGATGGCATTTCTAATAAATTAAATAAGTCACAATTATATCTCTGCAAAAAAATTTCCCGAAATTCTGGAAATGAAATAGTAAAATATTGTAAGTTGACACCCACCCACACCCCGACAAAACTATGGAACAAATAGAAAGGTCGCTCTCTCCTGTGGATCCCGAGACGACGGTCTGAGGAATTGAAACCATCAACTTCACCAAGTCTCGCAAATTCTGCGCCTAAAAATATCGGGAAGGTTTGGTCATGTGTGATGCTAGTTGAGAACATAGATGGATCCTAATGTAAATATAAATTTTGTATATTTTTAGGACAACACATGCTCTTTCTGCAGAAGAAGTAAACAAAGACTGTTGCCAACCTGTGACATCTGGTTAATGGAATGATGGCGGTTGGGAGGAGGGTCCATCAAATATTGTATAGATGAAGGTCTATAGAAGCTAGATATGATGCACGGCAAGTTGTGTGGAATATATAAAAATACAATTTGTCTGTTGGTTTTTACTCCTGCGTGCTGTTCTTCCCTCCACTAGTTCGGCAACACGACACAATGATGGCAGCCAGTTCCTGCTGTCCAACATGGCGGCGTAATCCCCGGGTTTGTTTTGTTGACACTCGCAGGTCAATTATCGCGCGCGCTTATTTTTATCTGCACATGGCGGACAAATATGGAGCATATTTCCTCCCAGTCTGTAGCCGGCTGAACCGAGGTGGCCACGTTATAGTACTTGTCTTCTACCCGGCCACAGATCAATCAGCACATCAGGAAAGTCACCGGGCAGAAGTTTGCTAACACAGTAACACGGGTCCCTTTATTTTCTCCAATTCTGAGAAAGTACGGCGAGGAGGATCTTCAAGTCAGCCGAGACATAACCGAGCGGTGTCTTGGCGAATGTCAGCGACTTCTTCCGAGGACTTGGCTTCCCCTGGCAGCCGGTAGAGGCTGGTGACTGCGGAGGAGTCCAGGGCCCGGCGAGATAAGTACGTTGGGTTGAATGAACCCCGCGCCGTCGCACGGACTTTACTTTCTGTACTGAGCAGTCTGGTTGATAGCTGACTTCAGCCAAAACGGCCTTACATTACGTAAGGTCTCCAGTGCACAGAGTCATTCGCAAACCACGTGTTAGGATGCACAGATGTAACGTTGCCGTGCCTCTAAAAACCTATCAGAGGTCTTATCTTGCTTGTCAACATGCAAGACTACACACCTGCAAGTTTTTTGGAGGACAATTTTTTCCGAAGGATTTTTTTAGGCGTTTCACTGATATAAGTACAGCTACGTGAGGTAACGCCACTCTGGAGAATGTTCTGGTGCTAGCCATTAACAGCACATCTGACTGGGCGAGGACCCAATTAAGATTCAATTTAAAGGCTGGCAGGGTGTGATAGACAGGAGCGATGCACAGGTTGGCCGCTTGACGTGACCGGTGTGCCGAGCGCCAGCTGCCCGACCTCTGTTCTTCTTCCAGGTGGACGGACGTGCAATACCTGAGCGATGGTGTTCCCGTCCTTCTAACACTTCAGGTGGACGCGCAAAAACTGAATCTTCGAATTTATCTCAAATTGTTGCGCCATTATTCTTGCACCGCTCCTGGTGCCGACTCTGCAGAATAACTGAAATTTCTGACTCCCGACCTCAGATTGTTGCTTCCCGTTTACTTGGTGTCAAGAGGATGCGAACATCTCTAAGAAGATGGATTCCTATTTCAACCAAGTTTTGCTTACAGTTCTTCCTCCGAATATTTTGGAGAACACGGCAAGAAACTACCCAGCTGGGAGTTTGTTTATAGTGTCAGCGAACCGTCTTTCCACCAAATGACAGAAAAGAAGGACATTTGACATTTATAGACCCCACCTTGATGGAACACAGAGGAAAGAGCACCCACTGTTGGGAACTCTGTGTGTTGGGTGTTAGTTTTTAAAAGGTTATTGTGTGTGCGAAGCCTTTCTTGTAATTCTGGTCCCGGTAGTTGAGACAAACTATCTGGGAGAGATAATTTCGGATAGCTATCCTGAGATGTGACATGTCATTAGAGCCGAGCGCCGGCCTACTGTGGAATTCTACCCAAGGACCAGTGGCCGTTAGGAAAAAATAAAAGCTGTGTCATCCGGGCTGGACTTACCTCCCGAGGGAGAGAGGAGGGTGAGGTATCCTGACAGAGTGCGGTCTCCGTTTTCCATCGACCTGGGCAGGCAGGCAGGCCTTGGTCACTTGTTGACTGTTGGTGGGTCCACGTGCCGGTTGTTTACTGCAGCGTGCGTCAGCCTGCTCACACATCGGGCAGAGCTCGCACACGCACTAACACACGATTACCAACACACGCATACAGGGAATATACACCTACAACCCTCCTCATATCTAACGTTCCTCACTCAGGCTGAAGACAACCAGGACCCCTAAACGAGAGATAAACACAGATTGTGTTTACCTATTCTATATTTAGCCCCTAGATTTTGCAACCAATTGTATCAAATATTTGTGTTGTGGCAGGAAGTGACGACCACAACACAACATGAGATAGCCCTCCCTGTCGTTGGTGTGGAGAACCGCGTTGATGGAGACGGGGAATAACTCGGATAGTAACAGAAGGCTCTAGATTTACAAAGACATTCGTTGGCCATGTGCACACCGAAGAACACGTGCCGTACATTGCGTCATGAAATATCGCTCCAAACAGAACCACTACAAGCCAAACAAGAGAAAATCTGCGTTTATAAAAGTTTCAAAATCTTTTAATTATTGCTCGTGCCAATCAATATCGCCCTTTTGAATGTCGAGCTCTGCGGGGATTGTCGCTATCCGCCCACTCGCTGACCCGGTGGCAGAACGAACTCCCTCGTCGTAGCTGCCCTCTGGGTCGCCGGTCAGTCTAGTGTGAAGTGGCAACTTACCAGCTTGGAAGGGGCTCGAGTTATTTCCCAAGGTGTTATCGTGTGAGTTGTCTTTTACCGTGGCACATCCTTAAGCTGAGCTAGAGAGAGATAGACATAAGTCAAAATGTGTTTCTAAATTATGTTAAGCGATTCTTTCAAATAAATTTGTTGATAAAATATGTATTAACAAATACAGTATATTTTAGACATTTA
>CP092869.1:103859986-103932182 GCA_030710605.1 Cordylochernes scorpioides | reverse complement strand
AATAAATATCTCGGCGCGGAATTTTTTCTCCCACAACTGCCTTTCTAAAGTTTCGCTTTATTATCGCGTCGTCCAGATGGGGCAGCAAACTGTACTTTCACTGTGCGAGCTTGTGCAGGAAAACTTCTTGAATTAAAAATCACATTATCTCGGTATCATTCCCCCAATCAAGACGACATTTGACGTCTTCACTCCTGTTGAGAGGATTCACCGAAACGTTGTGGTAATAAAACGCGGCCCAGCGGTGTCAATTCCGATTTCAAGGACGTCTCTCGGCCACACTCCCTCAACACCCTTCTGGAGTCGCAGTCCTGGGCAAGTTACTGGGGACTTTACATTCACAATTTTTTTTTCACAAAATAATTTTAAAACTGTGTGAAATTTGATCTGTATCGATAAGGTGAAGGCGTTCTATTTTATTTGGATCTAGGTGAAGGTTTCCATATTTCACCGCCAGGTGACACCTTGCTAGGTGACGAGGGAAGAACTAATTAGACGACAGGTGCCGCCACTGTCGAGCAGCCTCCAGAAATCAGCGCGGAAATTATTCGAGAGAAATTTGCATAAAAAATACATTCTCGCCAAGAAGTCGTTAGCGCGCTGCAATAATAATAATTTGGGGAGGAGAGCAAATACTCGGCGGCGTGTTCTGATTGGTCAAACTTCTACATCTGTATCCAACGTGGGGATTTCCAAACCCCAGCTCAAAAGATGGCTTTCTCCTCAGCAATAATGGAAAATCTAAATTTATTTGTAAACTATTCTTAATTAATTTCTAACATCAGCTATCTCGAAGGTATCAAGTTCCCAGAGACGCTAGGAATAATAGGCTAGACTGCAGAAATAACTTTTGCGTCTATTGCCATTTTTAGGATTCGTTCTCTCCCAGAATTTTCCATCTTTATTTTGCCCATATCCTTGAATCACATCGAAGCCATGTCGCGGACTCTCAGATTGCACATAGGTTTGACGAGGGAGATCTCTCTCATTTACTTTAAGATGGATTGATATTCTTCCGAGAGAAAGTTTCCATTGAACATACTTAGTTCGTAGTTGATCCAAGCCAAGCTGCTGTACCTCACGTAGTAGCAAAGCAGAGGAAAGATATGTGGAGTACAGTGGAAAGACATGCAATGCAGTGGGAAAGAAAGACAAATGTAGTGCACACAGTGGGAAAGAAAGACAAATGTAGTGCACACAGTGGGAAAGACAGACAGATGTAGTGCACACAGTGGGAAAGACAGATGTAGTGCACACAGTGGAAAGAAATACAGATGTAGTGCACACAGTGGGAGAGAAAGACAGATGTAGTGCACACAGTGGGAAAGAAAGACAGATGTAGTGCACACAGTGGGGAAAGAAAGACAGATGTAGTGCACACAGTGGGAAAGAAAGACAGATGTAGTGCACACAGTGGGAAAGAAAGACAGATGTAAGTGCACACAGTGGGAAAGACAGACAGATGTAGTGCACACAGTGGGAAAGAAAGACAGATGTAGTGCACACAGTGGGAAAGACAGATGTAGTGCACACAGTGGGAGAGAAAGACAGATGTAGTGCACACAGTGGGAAAGAAAGACAGATGTAGTGCACACAGTGGGAAAGAAAGACAGATGTAGTGCACACAGTGGGAAAGAAAGACAGATGTAGTGCACACAGTGGGAAAGAAAGACAGATGTAGTGCACACAGTGGGAAAGACAGATGTAGTGCACACAGTGGGAAAGAAAGACAGATGTAGTGCACACAGTGGGAAAGAAAGACAGATGTAGTGCACACAGTGGGAAAGAAAGACAGATGTAGTGCACACAGTGGGGAAAGAAAGACAGATGTAGTGCACACAGTGGGAAAGACAGATGTAGTGCACACAGTGGGAAAGACAGATGTAGTGCACACAGTGGGAGAGAAAGACAGATGTAGTGCACACAGTGGGAAAGAAAGACAGATGTAGTGCACACAGTGGGAAAGAAAGACAGATGTAGTGCACACAGTGGGAAAGAAAGACAGATGTAGTGCACACAGTGGGAAGAAAGACAGATGTAGTGCACACAGTGGGAAAGACAGATGTAGTGCACACAGTGGGAAAGAAAGACAGATGTAGTGCACACAGTGGGAAAGAAAGACAGATGTAGTGCACACAGTGGGAAAGAAAGACAGATGTAGTGCACACAGTGGGAAAGAAAGACAGATGTAGTGCACACAGTGGGAAAGAAAGACAGATGTAGTGCACACAGTGGGAAAGAAAGACAGATGTAGTGCACACAGTGGGAAAGACAGATGTAGTGCACACAGTGGGAAAGACAGATGTAGTGCACACAGTGGGAAAGAAAGACAGATGTAGTGCACACAGTGGGAAAGAAAGACAGATGTAGTGCACACAGTGGGAAAGAAAGACAGATGTAGTGCACACAGTGGGAAAGACAGATGTAGTGCACACAGTGGGAAAGAAAGACAGATGTAGTGCACACAGTGGGAAAGAAAGACAGATGTAGTGCACACAGTGGGAAAGAAAGACAGATGTAGTGCACACAGTGGGAAAGAAAGACAGATGTAGTGCACACAGTGGGAAAGACAGATGTAGTGCACACAGTGGGGAAAGACAGATGTAGTGCACACAGTGGGAGAGAAAGACAGATGTAGTGCACACAGTGGGAAAGAAAGACAGATGTAGTGCACACAGTGGGAAAGAAAGACAGATGTAGTGCACACAGTGGGAAAGAAAGACAGATGTAGTGCACACAGTGGGAAAGAAAGACAGATGTAGTGCACACAGTGGGAAAGAAAGACAGATGTAGTGCACACAGTGGGAAAGACAGATGTAGTGCACACAGTGGGAAAGAAAGACAGATGTAGTGCACACAGTGGGGAAAGAAAGACAGATGTAGTGCACACAGTGGGAAAGAAAGACAGATGTAGTGCACACAGTGGGAAAGAAAAGACAGATGTAGTGCACACAGTGGGAAAGACAGATGTAGTGCACACAGTGGGGAAATAAAGACAGATGTAGTGCACACAGTGGGAAAGACAGATGTAGTGCACACAGTGGGAGAGAAAGAAAGATGTAGTGCACACAGTGGGAAAGAAAGACAGATGTAGTGCACACAGTGGGAAAGACAGATGTAGTGCACACAGTGGGAAAGACAGATGTAGTGCACACAGTGGGAAAGAAAGACAGATGTAGTGCACACAGTGGGAGAGAAAGACAGATGTAGTGCACACAGTGGGAAAGAAAGACAGATGTAGTGCACACAGTGGGAAAGAAAGACAGATGTAGTGCACACAGTGGGAAAGAAAGACAGATGTAGTGCACACAGTGGAAAGACAGATGTAGTGCACACAGTGGGAAAGACAGATGTGGTGCACACAGTGGGAAAGAAAGACAGATGTAGTGCACACAGTGGGAAAGACAGATGTAGTGCACACAGTGGGAAGAAAGACAGATGTAGTGCACACAGTGGGAAAGAAAGACAGATGTAGTGCACACAGTGGGAAAGAAAGACAGATGTAGTGCACACAGTGGGAAAGACAGATGTAGTGCACACAGTGGGAAAGAAAGACAGATGTAGTGCACACAGTGGGAAAGAAAGACAGATGTAGTGCACACAGTGGGAAAGAAAGACAGATGTAGTGCACACAGTGGGAAAGAAAGACAGATGTAGTGCACACAGTGGGAAAGAAAGACAGATGTAGTGCACACAGTGGGAAAGAAAGACAGATGTAGTGCACACAGTGGGAAAGAAAGACAGATGTAGTGCACACAGTGGGAAAGAAAGACAGATGTAGTGCACACAGTGGGAAAGAAAGACAGATGTAGTGCACACAGTGGGAAAGAAAGACAGATGTAGTGCACACAGTGGGAAAGACAGATGTAGTGCACACAGTGGGAAAGACAGATGTAGTGCACACAGTGGGAAAGACAGATGTAGTGCACACAGTGGGAAAGAAAGACAGATGTAGTGCACACAGTGGGAAAGAAAGACAGATGTAGTGCACACAGTGGGAAAGACAGATGTAGTGCACACAGTGGGAAAGACAGATGTAGTGCACACAGTGGGAAAGAAAGACAGATGTAGTGCACACAGTGGGAAAGAAAGACAGATGTAGTGCACACAGTGGGAAAGAAAGACAGATGTAGTGCACACAGTGGGAAAGAAAGACAGATGTAGTGCACACAGTGGGAAAGAAAGACAGATGTAGTGCACACAGTGGGAAAGAAAGACAGATGTAGTGCACACAGTGGAAAGAAAGACAGATGTAGTGCACACAGTGGGAAAGAAAGACAGATGTAGTGCACACAGTGGGAAAGAAAGACAGATGTAGTGCACACAGTGGGAAAGAAAGACAGATGTAGTGCACACAGTGGGAAAGAAAGCAGCCACCTGACAAGGCCTGCCTGGTATTGACCTCTGCTCAATTAATTACTGTTTGCTCCACGCGGGTAATCAACTCCAGCTAATTATTGTAAAATCTCCGGCAACAAATCATGTTCAATTAATTCTCTCTTATTTCTGCGAGGGATTAATAAGTCAGAAGCTTAATTCTAATTAATTTGCCGCCGGAACATTGAAGGAATTCCACGGTCGACGGTGCTGCGCAAAGAATGCTTCAAGCAAACCAGGCTGCCCCGGCACAGAAGGCCTGGGCACCTAGAGTTAGTTTTATAAAACTACGGCTGGTAGATTCTCTCCGCATGGCGTGTACTTACAATTGTAACAAATAGATCATGGGGTCGAACTTTAAACATATAGAAAACATTTTATTGGCGTTTTATAATGAGGCTAAATATTCATGGACAGCCATTCTAATAAGGCTAAACCTCCTAGTAATGAGGCCTACAAGCTACAAGTGAAGTGGCCGCCACTCCACTCTACTGCCTGCACTACCGGCAAGGACAGCTCACCGTTGTCACTCCAGCGGCTCCACGGTATTTCGATCCGCTCATCTCTGGAGTGACACCAGGGACATGCCTGGGTTAAACCAACGACCACGTAACAAAGGTGAAACATCTTAATTCCTGCGACAAGATCGCAAGAGATTCGAGAATTCAAGAGTGTGATTCCATCTAAAGCCTGAAGGACGATTTCACCCATTGACAAAACTTACCTTTTGGCATGTATTACTGATACTAATCAGAATACTCATAACTCTGAAGATATTACAGTGACCTTTATTGAAGACACAAGATAACCAAGTGGAAACAAATTTGTCTCCTTCAAAAAAAAAACTTTTGTTTTTTCCATGAGTGTGTATTACTGGGGAATTCCGGATTGATGCACGTTAGGAAACCGCTCCATTCCGATAGGATAACAAGGCCGTAGCGGATACAATTTTTTCAAACAGGGTGGAAAACCAGGTTACCAAAACTTGTCTCGTGCGATCGCGAACAATTCTTCAATAAAATATCGAACTCAATCTATATCGGGAGGTTGTTTCAGAGATGTAGGTTTGATGATCAGATCGATCACCATCGCACTAATTGTGCTAATACAAGATGGATGGTCGCCGGCCATCTGCGCGAGAGACGCCCACCAATTTGGCCATCCCCCAGAGGGCCCCCGGGACCGCCGCCATCTGTAATTTTACATCCACTCACCCGCCTAGCTCCCTTTTTATTGGTCTTCGGCAGCTTTTTAATGGGCCGAACAACATCAGTGACTCACCGTTAGTAACAATGGCTGATCCCCACATTGTGGCCACTCAAGTGGCTCGGACGAATTTACAACTTGCACATGGTACGATGTCCCTGGCCGCTTCCTTTAATTAATTCGTCACAAAACGTTCATTGCAAATAGCTTTCCTTTGAGAATAACAACCTGCTACTGGGATATCCAGGACTGTGGTGTCGCCATGTTGGCAGTTAACCCACTGAGAAACCAAACATTTGCCCCATTTGGCCGAGGGAATTATTGTCCGCACACAAACTATTAAAATCGAGGACAGGCAAACAGCGACTGAGAATTCATGTGCCGTTGTGGAACTATCGGCCTGCTCTTATCAATCCTTCCTTTCCTATTGACCCGGGAGAGATTAGCTGGGCCGACAGGCTAGGTTAAAAGTGGAATAGGTGAAAATTCCCCAAATTAAACTACATCGAATTTTTGGAGGTGCAAAAAGTGTTTTAAACGTCTTAAGATTTTTGAAACATTACACTCGCTCATTTTGGTAAGAAAGTAGAATTCGACATTTTAGAAAGCTAAGAAAAATCGCCAAAGTCCCTTGTGGGTCCAGGTAAGTACTCTCTAGCAGAAGTTGGCTCAGAAATCCAGGATTCAGGCTGTAATCTGCCATATCGAATCCCGACGGCAATTGTCCAACTGCCGAATGCCACGAGAGTGAACAAACGAGGCTTGTAGGAACCTCCCACATTGTCGTCTCCAAGTCCCGAGTTGGCTCAGACATCCCAACGTGTGGCCCAGCGACAACGGCCACCTAGTGAACAAATCGACCACCTGTCAATTTCCACGGTGTAGGCACTACTTTGTAGATAGTCTCACCTTGTTTACAAGATCGCTGGGATGAGAGTTACAAGAGTTCTACGAGTGAATTTCATCTTCAATTCGTTCTATGTTTTAAAAAGCGCCGAACAATTAAACACACAGTCTGCACTATGTTTACCTCAACTGGCTTTTGTGTTTGTCCTTGGAGCGGAAGAGCTGAGCTCGAGACAAAAATATTGAATGAAATTTCTACAATTACAGTGGCTGTCCATAGTTTCGTTAAACACCAAAAATAAACCTACAGACAATAATAAGTAGATTGAACAATACAAGATCTGGTGGACTAAATTTGCGCAATCCCCGGGAAGAGGTTCATCACTGATGAGTGATCGGTAGGTTCATCACTTCCCAAATCTTTTTCAATTTCAACTCAGCATCCTCCAGACTGAGAAGTCCACTTCCACAGCCAATCCATTCCTGACTGACCACATCGTGACCTCCAACTTCTTCTGCCATTGATATTTGCCAACTTCTGCCAGGTTGCACAACTTATTTAAGGTAATCGTGTAGTGGGCCACAATGTATTTCAGAGTCAGTCTCCTCCACTTACCAGAAGGCGTCCTCGGGCTCCAGGAAGAGCAGCGCCATGCCGGCCAGGAAGTTCATGCCCTGGCAGTACCCCAGCACCGGGTTGTACACGCAGAAGGCCTCCAGGACCTCTTGTAGCTTGCGGACCTACAGAACGGTCAGGAACAGTTCTCAGGGATGAAGTCCTCGGACTCACCCCCTCGGCGTCGGCGCTGGAGAACCGCACGTTGTCCGGCATAGTGCGCAGGAGGTCCAGTGCGATCTGCTTCCTGTGTAGGGCCAGGACCTGCGCCAACCTTCTGTGACCATTGCTAGCACGACACAAAGTCTACATGTTTCGACTTCCAGGTTCTCAATGCTGGATTAACGACGCAGGTTGGCGATGGAGATTTCTAAACCTAGCTGTCTGCGTGCTGCTGAACAAAGGTGTTTATGCAAATTTTTATCTCCGTGATTATGTAAATTTCCTTGATACTTAGTCCTGAGAGATGAAGCTAATTATTTAAACAATATTTTAAAACATTTGGAAGAGAAGTGGTCATTTTGTAATTTAGATATATAGCTGCTATTTTATATCTATATCCTATGGAAATAGGTTTTAAAAAGTTATAGTACGGGCTCTGTAGGCGTGTTCCCACAAACAGGTGCGGAACAACCTACTGAGAAGGTGGTAGCAGAGTTCCCACCGAATACTTGGGACATTTGATCCGGAGTTTCCATTTGCCTCGACCTTTGGAACTCCAAGCGTTGTAAATATTCCAGCCTTGTCCAAAGTGGCTCGCGCCGCACCAGTTTATAAGGCACAACTTGGATAAAATATTAAGCCTAGAAACAAATCGATGATATCCTAGCCACTTATACAAACTTACTTATTTACACACGCGGCGGCGCCGCCCATTTATAATGCAACTTAGAGTTAAGATATCGGGAGGAATTATTGATTCCACCGCTGCGTGTCAAACACCGTCAATCCGTTGTCTTCTTGGCTGTTGGGTCGCTCTCTTCAAATAATCCAACATCATTTTTTCTCAAAGTAACTTTCTACTGACCAAAGTGCAATGAATAAAAAACTATTGGTAGGGTCTGGCTCATCAGTACCCTCCAAGTGGTTTCGCCAGTTTACTCTACTAGTGCTTCTCCATTATATATTTAGAGGAATTCTCGGTGAATTATGGAGGCCTTGAAGCCTCTAGAAATATTTCCCTCGCGCAAACAATTCCTGTTGGGCTGCATCAATGTCATGTATGACCAATTTATTGTGGAAGGACAGACAATGCATATACAGCGTAAACACCTTCAACTCCTACAATGGCAGGTGAGAAAAATGGCAGACGAAGGGTTCACCACAGATGGCCCTCCCAGCAGCTGACAGTTTCAATCCGATATAGAATTGTTGGAATCCTCGCCCACAGATGGCGCTGACACCGAGGGAACCTTCTAATATTTCAGGAACCTCTGTGAGAGAAGCCTCTCCCTGGGAGGCGGCATTTGAAGAAACACGAGTTTCCACTGGCTCGAGTAAAAATTATAAGATACTTAAGGCTTTTGTTTCTTTTTTAACTACATCTCTTTTCTTCATACTTACTGCTAAAAATATATATTTTTAAATTAATAAAAGCGTTAAAGATATTTTCTAAGAGCGACTTGATGGTACCTCGTTGTCGTGGCTGCGGGCGCAGAGGTTACGGTAGAAGGCCGGGCCCTTGCTGTCCATCAGGTCCTGCACCCGGCGCCGGTACATCGCCCGCCACAGCCGCGGCCGCAGGGACTCGGGGATCCCGCCGCGGACCAGGCTCTTCAGCTCCTTCTGCCACCCCGGTCTTACTACATGGTTGACATTTGGAGAAATATCTATCTAGAGAACACAGTCTCCCACCATTTATCTGAATAAATGGTGTGTACTGGTGGATACATCTCCTGATCGGGCAACTAAAAGTTGCTGAGCGCCATCTGTCGGAATAAATATGAACTAAAGGTTGATTTTTAATTATTCCAATTCTGTTTAATTTGACCAATTCTGGAATAATTAAAATCAACGATTAGTTGATATTTATTCCGACAGATGGCGTCAGCAACTTTTATAGTTGACCAATCAGGAAAGAGATTTCTTAATAATTATCTTTCTCAACAATAATCTCCTTGGATAAATAGCCACCTGTAAGTTTGAAAACTCGGCGTGTTCTAACGATTAAATAAATTTTAAAAACTGTTCTCAGTTGTTCTTGGACTTTTTGCTATAAATGTTCATTGTCGTTAAATTGAAGTTCTGGTTTAGTTAGAAAGATCAAGAATGGGGACTAGAGCAAAATGTTCCTGGAATTCAAACTCTGACGTTGGGCCACTTATACCACAAAATATGATTTTTGTAGCTGCTGCAAACCAACCACAAGAAATTGGTATCGGAAAGTTGGGTATCTTGGGATTGAAGATGAGCGTTAAAACTTTCAAAGGGAAGATCTGAATGCTCCATTAGCGACCACTTGACTAAGTATCATATCTTATTCTCAACTCAACCTTATTTGAAACCAATTGGTGTGATTGCTTCAAGCCTACATAGCAAGCAACGTATGGCAGAGTAGGGAAGCCTAAACCCTTCACCAAACCGAGCCCGAAGATGATGGTCATTGCTTCATTGTCGTATGCTTGATAACTGGATGACCGTGGAGAATTCACCCCGCCGTGAACCGCCAAGTGTGGTGCCATGTGCTCTACCGTCTTTTATAGAATTACATCTAGGCAGAAGTGCTGTGGAGGTATATATCTAATTTGCTTTACTGAAAAACACTGTTTTGGCCTGGCATGGCTTCTTTAAAGGACTTCCATTTAAGCAGCTATTACTTATGGAACGACCCAATAGTCTGTCCATTCGTTCTGGTAGCACACCTAACATGGCTGCGGAAACCAACATCGGCAAAGAGATATCAGCACAAAAGGCGAATGGTGGTTCAGGTTCTAAGGAACAAGTAGATTCACCGAGGGCGCGGCCGCCAGCGCGGGGTGGCGGTCCAGGAAGGCCTGCCAGCGGGCCCGGTGGGCCGAGTAGGTCCGCAGCGACGTGGCGGCCTGCAGGTGCAGCTCTCCGCTGAGGTAGTGCAGCAGGCGGGAGTTCTCCCGGCCGTGGCGGTGCCGGAACCCCAGTCCGTCCACGCTCACGCCGTCCCCGCGGCACAGGCTGCGGCAACACGTCACTTGACTGCCAGTGTCACTTTAAATAAATGTAGAGCATTTGTGTACAAGGATTACGTCATATTAAAGAAATAAGTTGTTTTTATATTTATAAAATATATGAAAATTTTGTCAGTTTTTTTTAAAGAGCGAGATAGGCTATTTCACCAAGATCTCGCTTGGTGTCGTACCTGTCGTACGAGGGGAGGGCGGGGTTGGTCGCTCGGAAGTCCTCCAAGATGGCCATCACTCTGGCCTTGTGCTGGAACACACCGCTGTAATAAGTACCAGAGATGCCACCAAGGCTATTAATATTCCGCAGCGCTCGGGACCTCATTAGCTGTCGCCACAATTGGCTTTTGCAATGACATGGCGCTCTGCCGAGTAAATGTGGAATATTGCAAGTAGTCGTGCACTTTGCTGGTAAATGTTGCAGGGCTTAAAACTGACCGCCAAGAAGTAAATCCTCTTCAGATTTGTGCTGGTCGTTATCATGGGAAGTTCTGGTCCGATCAACAAATTGTCAAACAACGGAACCGCCCATTCTACTCTCTCTGGCCCGCAATAACGGGTGGTCCAACAATGGAAATGCTCTCTCTACTCTCTCTGGCCCGCAATAACGGGTGGTCCAACAATGGAAATGCTAATTTTACCCTTTCTGGCCCGCAATAACGGGTGGTCCAACAATGGAAATGCTAATTTTACCCTTTCTGGCCCGCAATAACGGGTGGCCCAACAATGGAAATGCTAATTTTACCCTTTCTGGCCCGCAATAACGGGTGGTCCAACAATGGAAATGCTCTCTCTACTCTCTCTGGCCCGCAATAACGGGTGGCCCAACAATGGAAATGCTCTCTCTACTCTCTCTGGCCCGCAATAACGGGTGATCAAACAACGGAACCGCTCATTCTACTCTCTCTGGCCCGCAATAACGGGTGGTCCAACAATGGAAATGCTCTCTCTACTCTCTCTGGCCCGCAATAACGAGTGGCCCAACAATGGAAATGCTAATTTTACCCTTTCTGGCCCGCAATAACGGGTTGTCCAACAATGGAAATACTAATTTTACCCTTTCTGGCCCGCAATAACGGGTGGTCCAACAATGGAAATGCTCTCTCTACTCTCTCTGGCCCGCAATAACGGGTGGCCCAACAATGGAACTGTTCTTTCTACTCTCTCTGGTCCATAATTAGTGAGACTACCCACTCTTGGCCCGTTCAGCAAGTCCAACGCCTCTTCGTTGGTCAGGGCAAAGCGGCAGCAGCTCTGAAGGAGGTGCAGGTAGTCAATCTGAAGAAGTCCCAGCCTTTCCTTCATGTCTTCTTCCTTCCTGCAACACATTCTCTCGTTGTTCCGGAATTGTTTATAGCCTCACACTACGGCATCCCACTTCACTGAACTCGACAACAGCAGTCCTAACCTCTGGTGCAGGTCACAGAGCCGCCGCTGGTGGTGCAGGTGTTTGGAGATCCTCACCACCTCCTTGTTGAGGAACTCGATCTGTTTCTGGAGGTGGGCCTCTGGTGGAGGAGGTTCTTTGGCTGCGGGCTCCTCTTCTGGAGGCAGCTTGCCGTTCCTGCCACAACACCTCCAGAGTTGGGTGTGGGGATCTCGATGCCACACGACCATCCGCAGAGTGGACGAGACTAATTCAGCAACCGCTGAATCGTTAAAGTAAACACACTCTCTGTTTCCTTGGCGCCAAGGCGAGATGACGAGCAAATCCACGGGCCTGATTATAAAAACAAACGAGACACCGCTCTGTATGGTGCAACATCTTTAGATTTCTATCAATAGTGTCTAATAGGCCTGTGGATTCAGATTTTAAACAAATTTATTGACATTCATCAAACTATACTCACTGATTTAAGAAATTAGTAATAAGAAACAAAGAGACTGAGTGTACACAGTCTCTCTCTGTGAGACTTCCTCCAGACTACCATCCCCCTTACCTCAGGGAAACTTGTGTTGACGTTGGAATGTCACTCAGCCTTCGACCCTTCAATTCGATGCTTGCCTTGTCAAGCTAAAAAGATCGTTTATCACATGTAAGAGCATTTTTTAAAACAAGATGTTCAGCTCACACAATGGACGCAGTATAGAATCCAAACGTATATAGATCAGCCTGGAGGTCAAATTGTATTGACAAACAATGCAGTTTTTCTGATCAGTTTTTAGCGGGAAGAATGCTGTTTTCGTTTATTAGTGAACCAATCTCTCACGCCTTCTCATTGGACGAATGTGGCCATGTTTGTATATAGGAGGGGGCTAACGGAATGCGAGGGGGCCAGTGTGGAGAATTGGTGTGGAGACGCTTAAAGTGTTTTCTGCGTTATTTTTCCATGTCTGGTGATCTCTTCGCATCTCGGTGTGACCCCGGTCCGATCCCTACCAACGCTACAATAAAGATAAGTACTGTTTTTATTTCATTTTACAAATCGTGAGTTTTTATTTACTTCCTTTTTGTTGTTGGTGTTGAACTCTTGAGTGTACGCTTTTCTGTGTATTAAGTTATTCTTAATTTAGGCCCCAGTATATTGTATTTTTGTGTGATAACCCGTAATAGTAACTTTTTTCAGGACCGACTCAGCGATGTACAAACATTTCACCCGGCCCAACTCGATAACGGCGCTGGATCCCCTGGCGCCATCTATGGAGACATTCTAGAACTATTCATCCACACGTGCGCCAAACAATCACTAAACCTTTATATTATATTCCGTCAATATCTGCTTAATTTTTAAAATTTACATTTGTGTTTCTATTTTTTATTGTTATATTTAAAAATAATTTTAAAATATATTTTAAAATTTAATTTTGTATATATTTAAACATTAGGTCTATGAGCTGGATTCTCTCGTTTACTCTTGCTCTAAATGACTGTTCTCAATACAGAGATGGTGCTGTTCCACCGGGCCGACACTAAGTGAGACGCGAGCTTCCCGAGTTGGCCCAACGTGAGTGCAGACAGACGGGGCTGCCAAGTGCAAACTCACTTACAAGGGGCAGCAGTCGCAAGCCATCCCCCACTTCGAAAGAACTTGGAGAACTTGTAGCCTTGGGACAAGAAAGGAGATTGTGCGCTGCTATGTGACGTAGGAGCGAGTGGACTTACGGCGTGCCGGGGGGCGAGTTGTTGTTGGGGTCGGTGTCCGCTGGGTCCCGCGAGAACACTGCGCGTCCAGCGTCAAGTCCGTGGCCAACCGCTGCCGCAGCGAGCTAACTCACCGACGGACGACACCATCTCGGGCAGCAGGGTCGACCTCCGCTGCTGGATGCGGGGAGATGCCGCGGTCTGCTCTGACTTGCTGCGGCACAGCTTTGGCTTGGACCGCTCCTGTCACAACCTCCCGTGAGCAGCGAACCCCGTGCCTGAAGCCATCGCTCCAATTGGTTTTGCACATTCAAGAAAGAAAAACACAAATGCCGGTGTAAACCAAACAAACCCATATTTTTATTTAAAGGCCCAAGTGTTCCTAGGTTTCTGAGTCATTCCATCAACAAATTACTGGGAAGTTTTAAACCCGAATGTCAGTAACGGCCACATTCTCGGCGCTAAACAGCTCCATGTGTTTCACGATGTACTGCTGCCCATCCTGACTGATACTTTCTGTACAGATCGTTTCTTTGTCTCGAGAGTTCTGCCGAGCTAAGCCAGAGTTCTGGTGAGCTGTGCCGAGACGGATCAACGGCACAATATTTGGTCGCAAACATGTTTGGCTGCCTGGGAGGATCTGTTTGGGTGCCTTGAGAATTACGCGTTCTACTTTTAGAAATTCCTCTTACGCAAGTAAGGTAACAATCCCGCATGGCTGCTTAGCGTCGTCATTCTTCTCTCTGCACTGCCGAGGTGGCCCATGTTCTATCGGGTTGAACGCCGTCTCCAAAAGAACGCGCATGTTGTCGCAGTAGCACATACGGCGGATATATAGGGGTTTTATCTCTTCATTTGCCCTATGGTTTATATATGGCGTGGCGCGAACCAATGCAAGCCAGCGGACTTGAACAGGTCAGTCGGGGGAGACGGAAGAGTTGAGCTGCATGGTGACGTGGAGTACAGCATGGCTGCCGAAGACAAACGTTTATCACCAACCCGTGTCGCCGCTGTAACTGGGCTGTGGTCTGCACGGCGGTTTGCTCTCATTCACGAAAACTTTCATCAGAAAAACATTAGGAAAACTTTGGAGCACTTAAACACTTGTTTATTCAAAGTCCGAGGAAAAATTTCTTCTCTCTTTGAAAGTGTTTCCATATTTTTATGGAAATTGACTTCTAAACCACACAACACGACGAACAAATGGGATTTATCACCGAACGACGGGATGGAAGAGAGGAGCCATGTACACATAACGGCTTAGACCAGAGTAGGACTGAGATGGCAGGTTTTGATTAAATTTCTCGTTTATAGCATTTTGGATCCCAGAATACGTCGAACGTTGCCTCGCCCGGTCAGACTGTGACAATGGCGAAATAAAGCAAAATGTGATTTGGTCAAAATACAAACAAATCCGTTTGCCACTCTGCAGACAGACAGTTCCTAAACGTACGCTGTTTGAAATAGCAAATGTAAACTCCCAGAAAGAACTGGTGGAATACAAGTTGGCATGAAGGTATACAGCTGTTACTAGATTAAATGTTTGAAAATGAAAGGTAATTTAACTATTTTAGAAGTTTTGGATCCAAAATTTTATCATTCATTACACGCGCCCAGAAGTTAATTTGAGCCAATTTTTTTTCTTCAACTCCTTCTGGATGTAACACTGGGTCGCCGAAACGTCAAAAGGACAATAAACTTTTATAAAAAGGTTGAAGAGCTTGAATTACATTTATTTTTTGTCCGCTAGCGTATAAGGATGGCCGATATATTTGAGCTAAATGCTTCAAATGAGTAAAGTTGAGAGGAACATCGCGAATTGAAGCCGTCCAGAAGGACAACAAGGAGCCCACAGCACATTCCCGCTGATATCTGGGACTCGGGAAGTTTTTATTTTATTTTGACATTGCGAGACCACATCTCGAGTTCTGAAAAAATAATTTCCCGAAATAATTCGAACCTCAATCGAACAAACAATTCGATAAACTCTTCACGATACCACACTTTGACCCAGAACAGGGAAATTTGGCCGTTTTCTCCAAAAGTAGCGCCACATTTTGGAGAGAGAATTATGGCTAAAGTTGAGATTTGTGTGGGGACAGGACAGGTTGGTCCCTGCTACAGGGATGGCAAATTTACAACTTCCTCACTACTTCCAACAAAACCTTAGTTTTATATAGTACCAATTGGCGGCTGCTAAACTAAGGATGTAAGACAAGATTACATATCACATGTTTACTAGCTGAATCAATTTATATGACTCAATAATGGCTTTCTGCTCAGGAAGCGTTTCCTATAACTACTCTAGCGCCGGCTTCGACCCTGTAAGTGTCCAAAGGCAAAAATTCGCCAATACGCTGTCTTGGCTCAGTAATGGAAACTCTCAATGGAGAAGCTGGATAGAACCTTTGTCCATTGGTAGGGACAAAATGATGGTCACTACAAAAATATTATAAAGTAATACTTTGTCAGTACACACACATGTACTAATTTGATATAGCTTGAACGTTGGCTGAGAACCGCGCTGTGACGAGTTAGTTACCAGGCCAGAGGCTGGCAGTGTATAAGATCTGGGTGGTTATGGTTAAATAAAACCGGGACAAAGAATTATGCCGAATTATGAGCAGAATGGGTAGAAGATGGCGGCAAAGGTCGATGTTTAATAGCATTGCGACGTAAATGAGTAACTCCAGCTAATGACCTAGCATGGGGGAATATTTCAAACAAACACGCACAGTTTATCAGGATTGACATACCTGAGCGGTGCGGACTGTCAACTTGGACTCCAGGCTCTCCGGTCGGAAGCATTCTTCCATCTGGGCCTGGAACATCACACTGATGGACCGAGCTCTTACAACGTCACGCTCAGGACCTCCGCACAATATATGGATGGACATTCCGTAACCGCTCAAATTTATATTTTTACATGGCGCCATCTTTCGGTTTAAAATTCAACTAATCAAATATTCAGATAGCTCATTTTTGACGGAAATATATTATTTTTAACACTACTTTTGTTTAATTTAAAAGAAAAAAATCATTAAAAATATTTGTTCGTAAGTTTGTGCGATAGAGGGCGCCGCCAAGTCGATACTCTAGATTTACTTAGAGATCCGTGTAAAACGCTATATGCGCCGCAAAGAATACTCTGTGAGTTTTCCCGGGAAAGCCACATTCACAAAAAGACGCTCTACAAAGTGTTATCTCTGCAGACACCAGGGAACGTTCTTGTCAACGACTGCCAACTTATTCCAGCGACATATCAACCTCTTTACTCTTTACAAAGCTCCAATCAGCAGAACTTCTGTGAATGGAAACTTTTCCTATCTCTTCCTCTCTAAAAATTGATATAAACTCTACAGTTGTATGTATTTCTTTCTTTTGTAGAGTTGAGAGTTTTTAAACTCCCCCATAACGGGAACATAAAGAAGAGATGTCGAAGTAACTATAGCTCTGGACCTACATACTATTCCCCATTTAACTCTCATTTATTCCAAATTTTCTCCATCTTTTCCAATATTTGCATCTCTCTCAAGTTAAACTATGTATATAAGACTAAATGTCTTAATAAAGGCATCGATTGATTGAATATGAACTGAATGTTGATTTAGGCTTATTCTACCATAATGGCCAAACCCTTTTCTTGACAAATCAAGAAAGCTAACCACGTTGCGGGGGGGCTTGCTCCCGTCAGCTTCGTGCGGCCCTATCTGAAGAAGGTAGTTAAATCCATCTACAAGGCTTATTTGGGCGCATTGGAACGGAGTTTTATTGATTTTAACTGCCGGATCTTTTCTCTTCTTCATCACTTTTCTCTTTCCTTTTACCCCATTTTTTGAATTCTATAGTTTAGTTTTCACCATTACAACGTCGACATTCACACGCACAATTGCTCGCCACAAACGCCTCCCTACAAACCTATAACGTCAGAACTCCAGGAGTCATGACACCAGTGCTGGGATCTCAATGCCTCTTCTCCATGTATTTCAATCCTCTCAGGACCAAACCTATCAGTCTCATTGTGTATTCACGTTGAGGTCATGTTTTCATTTCATTCAAACTTTTGTCTGAATCAGAAAGAGATAAAACATTATGGGCCAATAAACGTACCTGTAACTCGTGCGCCCACTTCATCGCCAGCTCGGGGCTATCGGCCTTGAAGACGTAGGTCTTCTCTGGAGTGCTGCGGCACAACAGCTGCTCTCAGTGGACTGACTCAAGGCAATGAAGGAAAGGGGTGCAACAAACAAATTGACAACAGACTGTGTGTGGGATTCACATCTGTGTTCCTACATTGAAGGACTTATTCTCCAGTGGATATTTGGGCGAAACGTCTGAAGGCTGACGCAACCGTAAAATTCCCAGGGTCCAATGGCGGTTTGATGAGCATTGAGGAATGTCAAACCAATTACCACGAGGTGGTGCGCTAATCGACCAGCTGTCGCTATTGTGACATCGCCCAATAAATTCATCCAGGCTGGCACCTACCATCTTGTAACCTCGATTCACCACGTTGGTGTGAGAAAGCTCTAAACATCCTGCCTACAAGTTATAGGAAACATCTAGAGAGGTATGGGTGACGTCAGCCTTTTAAATTTCAAGTTTATTTCTCTATGAGATGACAACGCTTGCAACTGGCTTTCTGAACGGGATTATTTTCGATGTAAATTTGGATTTCGTTTCGAATCCACCTTGTTCAGGCCGAACAAGTGAAGTTCGAAGAAATCGACGTGCCAAGGGTTCATTTCTGAAACCGCGCTTCGGAAACAATTTTTACAACTCGTTATGCGGATAATGTTGGACTTACGGTGTTTACCTTACAACTCTGAACACTCGGATTTTCCTGGAAAATCTCTTAAAGATTTTTTGAAAAAAGCCATGGTCCACCTGTGCTGTGTGAGCAGAAGAGCTTGAATTGACTTGTTCCATTACATGTATGTTCCATATGTAAATACCTGTTTTTTTTTTTCCTTTTTTCGCTCTCCACTTCTTCCATCCATATTTCCAATTTTTTTTCTTCCAAATCCATATTCTTATTTTCCATAGGATCATTCAAAAAAATATTCTGTATATATTTATCATGTGTATATAATCTTTCTCAATTTTAACCCCTTTGTATATTTCCCACTTTCATAGGTTTCTCCGTCTTGTAACCCCAAGGAGAATCCTCTGTAAGACCTGTGTGCCTTAATAAAGGTTTTTGTGTGTGTGATAATGTTGGACTTCTGAGGGGAATGGCTACCATTGTGTTCAACTAGAGACTCACTGCAAGGCCAGGCAGTCGCGGCCCTCCAGGGCGACAGCTGCTCCCTGTAACTCCACCCTGCCGAGCGGCGGCTTGCCCTTCTTTTCGTGCAGGTCGGACTTATGGCAGAGCAGCACGGCGGCGTCCGGGTCGTGGCTGATCCAGAATCGGCGCCGGGTCACCAGCCTCACCAGCCCTGCACCACCACAACAGACGTCGGCAACTTCCAGTTAGAGCTCGAAGGAGAAATTTGGCGATAGAAGTACCACCAATTGGAAAGTGACGGTTTCATAATCTCACTAGAGAAAGTCAAATATATTTTAAAATTTAACGAAAGCCGAAATAGACCCCGCTATCAGTACCTATATCTTCTTTCAACAGTTTCTCTAAACCATTAACTACTTGAACCGTGCGACGGCCGGGATACGGGCGAAGTTATTACATCCCGTTTATAGGTCGACATCTATCTTTCCAAGTTGACGGGTAAAACTGGTAATTCCTTCACCTACAGGATGACTAGGAACTTCACCTAAGTTTACTACAGGATGACGAGGAACCTCGCCTAGGTTTACTACAGGATGACGAGGAACCTAGGTTTACTACAGGATGACGAGGAACCTAGGTTTACTACAGGATGACGAGGAACCTCTCCTAGGTTTATTACAGGATGACGAGGAACCTAGGTTTACTACAGGATGACGAGGAACCTCGCCTAGGTTTACTACAGGATGACGAGGAACTTCGCCTAGGTTTACTACAGGATGACGAGGAACCTCGCCTAGGTTTACTACAGGATGACGAGGAACTTCACCTAAGTTTACTACAGGATGACGAGGAACCTCGCCTAGGTTTACTACAGGATGACGAGGAACTTCGCCTAGGTTTACTACAGGATAACGAGGAACCTCGCCTAGGTTTACTACAGGATGACGAGGAATTTCGCCTAGGTTTACTACAGGATGACGAGGAACCGCGCCTAGGTTTCCTACAGGATGACGAGGAACCGCGCCTAGGTTTCCTACAGGATGACGAGGAACCTCGCCTAGGTTTACTACAGGATGACGAGGAACCTCGCCTAGGTTTACTACAGGATGACGAGGAACCTCGCCTAGGTTTACTACAGGATGACGAGGAACCTCGCCTAGGTTTACAACAGGATGACGAGGAACTTCGCCTAGGTTTACTACAGGATGACGAAGAACCTCGCCTAGGTTTCCTACAGGATGACGAGGAACCTCGCCTAGGTTTACTACAGGATGACGAGGAACCTCGCCTAGGTTTACAACAGGATGACGAGGAACTTCGCCTAGGTTTACTACAGGATGACGAAGAACCTCGCCTAGGTTTCCTACAGGATGACGAGGAACTTCGCCTAGGTTTCCTACAGGATGACGAGGAACTTCGCCTAGGTTTACTACAGGATGAGGAGGAACTTCGCCTAGGTTTACTACAGGATGACGAGGAACCTCGCCTAGGTTTACTACAGGATGACGAGGAACTTCGCCTAGGTTTACTACAGGATGACGAGGAACCTCGCCTAGGTTTACTACAGGATGACGAGGAACTTCGCCTAGGTTTACTACAGGATGACGAGGAACCTCGCCTAGGTTTACTACAGGATGACGAGGAATTTCGCCTAGGTTTCCTACAGGATGACGAGGAACTTCGCCTAGGTTTCCTACAGGATGAGGAGGAACCTCGCCTAGGTTTACTACAGGATGACGAGGAACTTCGCCTAGGTTTACTACAGGATGACGAGGAACCTCGCCTAGGTTTACTACAGGATGACGAGGAATTTCGCCTAGGTTTCCTACAGGATGACGAGGAACTTCGCCTAGGTTTACTACAGGATGACGAGGAACCTCGCCTAGGTTTACTACAGGATGACGAGGAACCTCGTCTATGTTTACTACAGGATGACGAGGAACCTCGCCTAGGTTTCCTACAGGATGACGAGGAACTTCGTCTAGGTTTACTACAGGATGACGAGGAACTTCGTCTAGGTTTACTACAGGATGACGAGGAACTTCGCCTAGGTTTACTACAGGATGACGAGGAACTTCGCCTAGGTTTCCTACAGGATGACGAGGAACCTCGCCTAGGTTTACTACAGGATGACGAGGAACCTCGCCTAGGTTTACTACAGGATGACGAGGAACTTAGCCTAGGTTTACTACAGGATGACGAGGAACCTCGCCTAGGTTTACTACAGGATGACGAGGAACCTCGCCTAGGTTTACTACAGGATGACGAGGAACCTCGCCTTGGTTTACTACAGGATGACGAGGAACCTCACCTACCACTCCCTCTCTCGGGGAGGGAAGATTGTTTTATGCAAGTTTCTTCCCACTTCCTGGAAGAAATCATCCCTGCTGCAGATTTTCCACTCCAGGCCGCTGTGGGATTCTGCTAAGTGATGACATAATATATGACACATCTAACATGGACGTCGTTTAGTGTATTTACCACAGAGTCGTGCTACCGAAATATTTTAGTTAAAATTGAAGAAATTAGGTGGACCATTCGAATTAAAGTGAGTCAGACAAACACAGCCTATCATAAGGTATACTATTTGGATTTTAGATTAGAAACACAAATTAATAAAACCAACTCTAAATAAATAAATAGCGGGTGGCGTTTCGATTACAACGTTGTTACCATCTATCAGACAAAAGTTCTAAATGGTTACCGAAACGTCACACACCAATTATTACTCTATGTAATCTGTTGTAACTAGAACAGTCCGCAAACTGATCGCAACTAAAGTCTGATAACTTTTTACAGCCCGCACAGCACGCCAGGTTTGGTGGCGATAAATCAATCATTTCTAAAATAAGATTTTTAAAATTTAATCGGTTCTAAGAGGCGAAGTGCCGAGATACCCTTCCAAGGAGAATTAGAGAAAATACGCCAATTACAGAAACCTTTCACGTTATAAATCCGGATAAAGTCTGTAAATCTAGCTCCATCGTCCACTGCCTCGCTATATACGATGTCTATTTTATTCTTCCGTTGATTTCTCCTTTCAGCGCCATTTACGTGACCCATGCGCAGTTCATTTTCTTTCTACCACTGTTCGTGCGGGCGGTGGATGCCACCGACTGACGTCATGGTACACCTGCTGCTGCTGATTGGTTGGCAGGCTCATCAGCACTGAAACTTTGTGCATTCAAGGTGCAATGGGAGATGATACGTTCTAGGCTATATCAACGTGGTAGCCTGGAGATCAAAGTAACACGTTCGGATCTATTTGGTCAAAATTGACAATTCTCGGTTGACATGAGATTGCTTCGAGCCGAATGTCGTGAAATTGGAACATTGTACAGTATTTATCATTGTACAGTATTTATCACTGGTACAGTCTCTCAATGAAACACATTAACCATCAAGGTATAACTCAGGATCCCCAAAGAAAGCCGATCTCTGCGACGATCCCAGAAATATTCCGTAAATTCAACGTTGAAAAACGCTGGATGGCATTTCTAATAAATTAAATAAGTCACAATTATATCTGCAAAAAAATTTCCCGAAATTCTGGAAATGAAATAGTAAAATAATTGTAAGTTGACACCCACCCACACCCCGACAAAACTATGGAACAAATAGAAAGGTCGCTCTCTCCTGTGGATCCCGAGACGACGGTCTGAGGAATTGAAACCATCAACTTCACCAAGTCTCGCAAATTCTGCGCCTAAAAATATCGGGAAGGTTTGGTCATGTGTGATGCTAGTTGAGAACATAGATGGATCCTAATGTAAATATAAATTTTATATATTTTTAGGACAACACATGCTCTTTCTGCAGAAGAAGTAAACAAAGACTGTTGCCAACCTGTGACATCTGGTTAATGGAATGATGACGGTTGAAAGGAGGGTCCATCAAATATTGTGTAGATGAAGGTCTATAGAAGCTAGATATGATGCACGGCAAGTTGTGTGGAATATATAAAAATACAATTTGTCTGTTGGTTTTTACTCCTGCATGCTATTCTTCCCTCCACTAGTTCGGCAACACGACACAATGATGGCAGCCAGTTCCTGCTGTCCGACATGGCGGCGTAATCCCCGGGTTTGTTTTGTTGACACTCGCAGGTCAATTATCGCGCGCGCTTATTTTTATCTGCACATGGCGGACAAATATGGAGCATATTTCCTCCCAGTCTGTAGCCGGCTGAACCGAGGTGGCCACGTTATAGTACTTGTCTTCTACCCGGCCACAGATCAATCAGCACATCAGGAAAGTCACCGGGCAGAAGTTTGCTAACACAGTAACACGGGTCCCTTTATTTTCTCCAATTCTGAGAAAGTACGGCGAGGAGGATCTTCAAGTCAGCCGAGACATAACCGAGCGGTGTCTTGGCGAATGTCAGCGACTTCTTCCGAGGACTTGGCTTCCCCCTGGCAGCCGGTAGAGGCTGGTGACTGAGGAGGAGTCCAGGGCCCGGCGAGATAAGTACGTTGGGTTGAATGAACCCCGCGCCGTCGCACGGACTTTACTTTCTGTACTGAGCAGTCTTGATGATAGCTGACTTCAGCCAAAACGGCCTTACATTACGTAAGGTCTCCAGTGCACAGAGTCATTCGCAAACCACGTGTTAGGATGCACAGATGTAACGTTGCCGTGCCTCTAAAAACCTATCAGAGGTCTTATCTTGCTTGTCAACATGCAAGACTACACACCTGCAAGTTTTTTGGAGGACAATTTTTTCCGAAGGATTTTTTTAGGCGTTTCACTGATATAAGTACAGCTACGTGAGGTAACGCCACTCTGGAGAATGTTCTGGTGCTAGCCATTAACAGCACATCTGACTGGGCGAGGAGACCCAATTAAGATTCAATTTAAAGGCTGGCAGGGTGTGATAGACAGGAGCGATGCACAGGTTGGCCGCTTGACGTGACCGGTGTGCCGAGCGCCAGCTGCCCGACCTCTGTTCTTCTTCCAGGTGGACGGACGTGCAATACCTGAGCGATGGTGTTCCCGTCCTTCTAACACTTCAGGTGGACGCGCAAAAACTGAATCTTCGAATTTATCTCAAATTGTTGCGCCATTATTCTTGCACCGCTCCTGGTGCCGACTCTGCAGAATAACTGAATTTCTGACTCCCGACCTCAGATTGTTGCTTCCCGTTTACTTGGTGTCAAGAGGATGCGAACATCTCTAAGAAGATGGATTCCTATTTCAACCAAGTTTTGCTTACAGTTCTTCCTCCGAATATTTTGGAGAACACGGCACGATAGAAACTACCCAGCTGGGAGTTTGTTTATAGTGTCAGCGAACCGTCTTTCCACCAAATGACAGGAAAGAAGGACATTTGACATTTATAGACCCCACCTTGATGGAACACAGAGGAAAGAGCACCCACTGTTGGGAACTCTGTGTGTTGGGTGTTAGTTATTTAAAAGGTTATTGCGAAGCCTTTCTTGTAATTCTGGTCCCGGTAGTTGAGACAAACTATCTGGGAGAGATAATTTCGGATAGCTATCCTGAGATGTGACATGTCATTAGAGCCGAGCGCCGGCCTACTGTGGAATTCTACCCAAGGACCAGTGGCCGTTAGGAAAAAATAAAAGCTGCGTCATCCGGGCTGGACTTACCTCCCGAGGGAGAGAGGAGGGTGAGGTATCCTGACAGAGTGCGGTCTCCGTTTTCCATCGACCTGGGCAGGCAGGCAGGCCTTGGTCACTTGTTGACTGTTGGTGGGTCCACGTGCCGGTTGTTTACTGCAGCGTGCGTCAGCCTGCTCACACATCGGGCAGAGCTCGCACACGCACTAACACACGATTACCAACACACGCATACAGGGAATATACACCTACAACCCTCCTCATATCTAACGTTCCTCACTCAGGCTGAAGACAACCAGGACCCCTAAACGAGAGATAAACACAGATTGTGTTTACCTATTCTATATTTAGCCCCTAGATTTTGCAACCAATTGTATCAAATATTTGTGTTGTGGCAGGAAGTAGACGACCACAACACAACATGAGATAGCCCTCCCTGTCGTTGGTGTGGAGAACCGCGTTGATGGAGACGGGGGATAACTCGGATAGTAACAGAAGGCTCTAGATTTACAAAGACATTCGTTGGCCATGTGCACACCGAAGAACACGTGCCGTACATTGCGTCATGAAATATCGCTCCAAACAGAACCACTACAAGCCAAACAAGGGAAATCTGCGTTTGTAAAAGTTTCAAAATCTTTTAATTATTGCTCGTGCCAATCAATATCGCCCTTTTGAATGTCGAGCTCTGCGGGGATTGTCGCTATCCGCCCACTCGCTGACAGAACGAACCCCCTCGTCGTAGCTGCCCTCTGGGTCGCCGGCCAGTCTAGTGTGAAGTGGCAACTTACCAGCTTGGAAGGGGCTCGAGTTATTTCCCAAGGTGTTATCGTGTGAGTTGTCTTTTACCGTGGCACATCCTTAAGCTGAGCTAGAGAGAGATAGACATAAGTCAAATGTGTTTCTAAATTATGTTAAGCGATTCTTTCAAATAAATTTGTTGATAAAATATGTATTAACAAATACAGTATATTTTAGACATTTTAAATATCCGAGTCTTGGGAATAACATTAATTAGACTTTATATTATTTCAGCCCAGTGTCCCAACGCGGAGGTAAGGATTTTGTGGGGGGAACAAAACGCTTGAGGTAATTTAACAGAGGTTGTCATTTCTTGGTTTCTCCAGTTATCTCACTTCTTGGCCGAGAGAGAGCAGTCGAGATAGGAACAACGTTCTAGCCCAAGGACCCGATATGTAGATGGCGGAGTTGTCCTGGAAGCAATCATCGACGCAAATATTGACTCCGACTTTTCATCAAAGAAGATATCTCTGACGCCGCAGATCTTATTTCTCTTTCATCCAATGTTTGCCGAGTGAAGTCCAGATGGCGGCGACAAGTGAATTAAAACCGCGGGGAGGACACATCGATCCGTTTAAACCTCGTCTGGTGGGAGTCAGTACTTCTTCTTACACGGCAGCTTCTAGATACACGTGTTGTCATAGCATGTTCTGACGACAATCTGTGCCGTGTGACAACTCCCTCAGCCTGTTGTGTTGTCACGGCATGTTCTGAGGACAATCTGTGCCGTGTGACAACTCCCTCAGCCTGTTGTGTTGTCACGGCATGTTCTGACGACAATCTGTGCCGTGTGACAACTCCCTCAGCCTGTTGTGTTGTCACGGCATGTTCTGACGACAATCTGTGCCGTGTGACAACTCCCTCAGCCTGTTGTGTTGTCACGGCATGTTATGACGACAATCTGTGCCGTGTGACAACTCCCTCAGCCTGTTGTGTTGTCACGGCATGTTCTGACGACAATCTGTGCCGTGTGACAACTCCCTCCGTCTGTTGTGTTGTTACGGCATGTTCTGACGACAATCTGTGCCGTGTGACAACTCCCTCCGTCTGTTGTGTTGTCACGGCGTGTTCTGACGACAATCTGTGCCGTGTGACAACCTACCTCCGTCTGTTTGTGTTGTCACAGCATGTTCTGACGACAATCTGTGTCGTGTGACAACTCCCTCAGCCTGTTGTGTTGTCACGGCATGTTCTGACGACAATCTGTGTCGTGTGACAACTCCCTCAGCCTGTTGTGTTGTCACGGCATGTTCTGAGGACAATCTGTGCCGTGTGACAACTCCCTCAGCCTGTTGTGTTGTCACGGCATGTTCTGACGACAATCTGTGCCGTGTGACAACTCCCTCAGCCTGTTGTGTTGTCACGGCATGTTCTGACGACAATCTGTGCCGTGTGACAACTCCCTCCGTCTGTTGTGTTGTCACGGCATGTTCTGACGACAATCTGTGCCGTGTGACAACTCCCTCCGTCTGTTGTGTTGTCACGGCATGTTCTGACGACAATCTGTGCCGTGTGACAACTCCCTCAGCCTGTTGTGTTGTCACGGCATGTTCTGAGGACAATCTGTGCCGTGTGACAACTCCCTCCGTCTGTTGTGTTGTCACGGCATGTTCTGACGACAATCTGTGCCGTGTGACAACTCCCTCAGCCTGTTGTGTTGTCACGGCATGTTCTGACGACAATCTGTGCCGTGTGACAACTCCCTCAGCCTGTTGTGTTGTCACGGCATGTTCTGAGGACAATCTGTGCCGTGTGACAACTCCCTCAGCCTGTTGTGTTGTCACAGCATGTTCTGACGACAATCTGTGTCGTGTGACAACTCCCTCAGCCTGTTGTGTTGTCACGGCATGTTCTGACGACAATCTGTGTCGTGTGACAACTCCCTCAGCCTGTTGTGTTGTCACGGCATGTTCTGACGACAATCTGTGCCGTGTGACAACTCCCTCAGCCTGTTGTGTTGTCACGGCATGTTCTGACGACAATCTGTGCCGTGTGACAACTCCCTCAGCCTGTTGTGTTGTCACGGCATGTTCTGACGACAATCTGTGCCGTGTGACAACTCCCTCAGCCTGTTGTGTTGTCACGGCATGTTCTGACGACAATCTGTGCCGTGTGACAACTCCCTCAGCCTGTTGTGTTGTCACGGCATGTTCTGACGACAATCTGTGCCGTGTGACAACTCCCTCAGCCTGTTGTGTTGTCACGGCATGTTCTGACGACAATCTGTGCCGTGTGACAACTCCCTCAGCCTGTTGTGTTGTCACGGCATGTTCTGACGACAATCTGTGTCGTGTGACAACTCCCTCAGCCTGGTGTGTTGTCACGGCATGTTCTGACGACAATCTGTGCCGTGTGACAACTCCCTCAGCCTGTTGTGTTGTCACGGCATGTTCTGACGACAATCTGTGCCGTGTGACAACTCCCTCCGTCTGTTGTGTTGTCACGGCATGTTCTGACGACAATCTGTGCCGTGTGACAACTCCCTCAGCCTGTTGTGTTGTCACGGCATGTTCTGACGACAATCTGTGCCGTGTGACAACTCCCTCAGCCTGTTGTGTTGTCACGGCATGTTCTGACGACAATCTGTGCCGTGTGACAACTCCCTCAGCCTGTTGTGTTGTCACGGCATGTTCTGACGACAATCTGTGCCGTGTGACAACTCCCTCCGTCTGTTGTGTTGTCACGGCATGTTCTGACGACAATCTGTGCCGTGTGACAACTCCCTCAGCCTGTTGTGTTGTCACGGCATGTTCTGACGACAATCTGTGCCGTGTGACAACTCCCTCAGCCTGTTGTGTTGTCACGGCATGTTCTGACGACAATCTGTGCCGTGTGACAACTCCCTCCGTCTGTTGTGTTGTCACGGCATGTTCTGACGACAATCTGTGCCGTGTGACAACTCCCTCCGTCTGTTGTGTTGTCACGGCATGTTCTGACGACAATCTGTGCCGTGTGACAACTCCCTCCGTCTGTTGTGTTGTCACGGCATGTTCTGACGACAATCTGTGCCGTGTGACAACTCCCTCAGCCTGTTGTGTTGTCACGGCATGTTTCGCCAGTTTAATCCACCAGGCTGCTCTAATACTGTATTGGACGGTTCTGCTTAATATGTGCGAGACACCGAAGGGTGGAATCTTAGTTATTGTATTTAAGCAAACTATGCAAATTAACCTTTAGGACTGTAGAATTACATATAAATATTTTCATCAAGAAATGATCTTGTGCAAACAACAAAACAGGGTCAGTTAGGTATACATTATCATACGTCTATATATGAAAGATAAAACAATTAAGCTCGAGAATGCTGCGATGTTCTGGCAACAGCACGAGGTTGGAATGTCAAGTGACGTGGGATGGCGACAATATGGACGCACGGGAACCAAACAACGTTCTGTGCGGTCGGCAGAGAACTTTCCGGCATTCCCAGAACGTCGTCCGTTTCTCAACCTTATGACTGATGTAGCACCTTACTGACTCGAATACCGTCGTTAGACGTGAGCCGTGTTCTTGACTCAGCCTAATTAATGACGGGATGCCGGCGGATAGAGGGAAGACTCGCGTTGCTTGAAATAAGATTTGTGAGAACAATTTATTATAATAGGGTTTGATGGTGTCAACCAATATCCGGCACCATTTGTACCCACAGTAAGTCTTTTGAACAATTCTGACGTTAGGAGGCCGCTAGCAGTAAACTACCACACACACTTGTAACTTGCTATGTTTGACAGAGTCAAAACCATCCATCTGACACAAGCCAGGTTAAGGAAGACCTAAAAGAAAGAACATCTAATCCACATTTTCAGAATATAAAATAACTTTTTAAAATCCTTTCTCGTGACTACACACGATGTGACGTCCAGCACGTTCCTACATATTGTAAGCCACAACTACAGGAATCTACTGTTTACAGCAGCGCTTTGTAGACTCACTTTTCCAATCCACAAACGAGAAATACATATTGTGTAGAGTAAGAAGTCTCATTATGTCGATGATTACCTTCTCTGTTATGTCGTTTGTTGCTTCCCCCTATGTAAACAAGGTTCGACCGACCGACTTGACGCCTCCCTCCACTTGAAGCGAGTGGAACCTCTTTATCAAGTATCAGCTTTATTAGATCAGACATCTCTGGTTCAACTACAGTCCTGTCGCCTTCCTGTGGTCATCAACACAGAAAAGATGAAGAATCCTGGCCACAGGCCGCTGACTCAGAACTTATCTCTTCTGGCAGGTTGAATCTATCAGACACTCTGTACACCGACATACAACTGGGGATCTGACACTGGTGGGAGAGAAGCTGTCCTGTGTGGCGCCACTGTCAGACACCTGAGTCAGCCACCGCAGCTGGGAGCTATCTTTGTGGAGCAGATAAACTTGTCTCTCTGATGGCGGGCGACCTTGTTTGTCCTCCCGTGTCCCCTTCTTCGTGGCTCAGAATTTCCTATTAGTAGGTTCAGACGGCATGTCCCCCAGTGTCAAGCCCCTTACATCTACACGGTCGACCCTGCAGGACAAACGATGCCGCGAACATGCAATGAACCAGCTCGACGAGACAATACTATCGTAGAGCGCGATATTTCTGCCACCAGGAGAGAATTAGTAAAACCAAATTCTACCCGCGCGCACGCCTTATAGACACTTTCACTCAACATTTCAAAGAGAAGAGTATCTGACCTTCCCATGCCGGCCGGCACAACTTCCAGGAAAATGGTTTCACTGAGTTATCCAATTATCTCTTAGACTGCCAATGTTATAGAGGAAACATTTCTTCCAGCGCCTGTAATCTGACACGATACCGACGAGATAATAGCGAACATCTCATGTGCAAAGAGATTATTATATGATTTCATTTCTTGTCTTTCGCTTTCTATGAATGCAAACACTGTCTCCCGTTCTTTGGTTGAGAATTTTTTTCAAAAGACGAAAGGTCTTAATAAAGGCTCATGTATGTATGTACCATACCCGTGTTTTTATTCTTTTATTTACAAAGGCCACAAAAATTGAATCACCTAGAAATACTTATGCATATTTTCTGAAATTTGGTGAGATATATAATGGAAATGTGAAAATTACTGGTTCAAATAAAAAAGGAGTGTTCATCTATTGAGATACACAGCCTTTATCAATATCTGGTGTGTCCTCCTTTGGCACGTAAACAAGCAGCTAC
Organism: Cordylochernes scorpioides; assembly: GCA_030710605.1. Lineage (NCBI taxonomy): Eukaryota > Metazoa > Arthropoda > Arachnida > Pseudoscorpiones > Chernetidae > Cordylochernes > Cordylochernes scorpioides. The sequence goes on along the minus strand of CP092869.1, from coordinate 103,902,126 downwards.
ACGCTGAGACATAATGTCATCGTTTTTTTATGGCTTCTTGGATTCTATGGCTTCTTCTCCCCATCATATCCCATACATGCTCAATTGAGGAAAGTTCTGGGGAACAAGCAGGAAGGATGTCAACATTTTGAAGGAAGACTCGTGAGATGTTGGCTGTATGTGGTCGGGCATTATCTTGTTGGAAAATGGCATTGTTAGCCTGCTCAAGAAATGGTAACCCATCTGAAATGTATAGTTGAGCAGCCATTGTGCCTTGAATAAAGACTAAAGAGGTCCTACTTTCATAGCTGATGCCACCCCACACCATGAAGCCAGGTGTTCTGGCTGTATGCCTCTCCACAATACAGTCCTGATAGTTCTTTCTTGGGGCCTACGTCTGACATACCGTCATGAACCCACAAACTGAATATGGATTCATCAGAAAAATGACAGAATGCCATTCTTGAACCCAAAGATATCTCTCTTCACCCCATCTGAGCCTGTCGCTTCTGTGTATGGCAGACAGTGAAGTTTTTAATAAAGATCGGCGACTACGGAGTTCTACTTCGATAAGACTAAGGGCGTTCAGAGATGGTCCATTCTGCACATGTAGAGCGGTACAGTCCTGTCTGCTACACCCATTCTTCGAATCCTCCTATCCACTATCTTTGTTGTTACTCTAGGACGCCCAGGTTTTCTTAAACGTTTCCTCTGACCACTGAGACCTTACAACACTACTTTGATTACAGCCTACTTCAAATAGCAATTTCTCTAGTCGAAATTCCATCTTCTTTGAGGCCTATGATTCTGCCTCTTGTAAAATCAGAAATTTATTTGTATGACGTCCTTCTTTCTGCCTTAGCATTCCACAGATTAAATATGACCTTAAGAATTAAAAACAAATAAACAAGATAGTAATGATACACTGGGAGGCTTCTTAAATACTCTATCGTCAATAACCAAGGCTATTTTTATGAATATTCAAGTTACGTTTTCAGATAATTGATCATTTACATGATGTTCTTATTAAATATGCACATATTCTCAAAATTTGCTATTGTTTATATATTTTTGTGGCCAGAGTATCTTTTGTTCTCTCCTCCCCAGACTTTCATTATTATCATTAACTATCCTTTACTTATTATTTCCCATTGTAGAGACTCCGTGCGGCGAATTAGAGATTTAATGCATCGAGCAAGGCTCTTCCGCGAAAATCCAATAGGCCTGTTGGGCAACATTTACAATATAAGAGGCGATATAGAATAGAAATTCATTTTAATTATATAGGCATAAATAAAAATGGCGCTTTAAATTTATTTCTCATTTTCAACTAAGTTGATATTTTACATAGGAGATCGCTAACAGTTTGCCAGTATGCTGCACATAGGAGATCGCTACATGTTCCCATTGTACGCTGCAACAGTCCAGCTGTCAGCAAGGCCTGCGTCTGCACTGTGGACACAATATCGCACAACCCAAGTTGTCACCATTCCCCCCGACAGCCACGATATCGCACCAACCCAAGTTGCCACCATTCCCCCGACAGCCACGATATCGCACCAACCCAAGTTGTCACCATTTCCCCGACAGCCACGATATCGCACCAACCCAAGTTGTCACCATTTCCCCGACAGCCACGATATCGCACCAACCCAAGTTGTCACCATTTCCCCGACAGCCACGATAACGCACCAGCCCAAGTTGTCACCATTCCCCCGACAGCCACAATATCGCACCAGCCCAAGTTGTCACCATCCCCCCCGACAGCCAAAATACCGCACATCCCAAGTTGTCACCATTTCCCCGACAGCCACGATATCGCACCAGCCCAGGTTGTCACCATTCCCCCGACAGCCACGATATCGCACCAACCCAAGTTGTCACCATTCCCCCGACAGCCACGATATCGCACCAACCCAAGTTGTCACCATTCCCCCGACAGCCACGATATCGCACCAGCCCAAGTTGTCACCATTCCCCCGACAGCCACGATATCGCACCAACCCAGGTTGTCACCATTCCCCCGACAGCCACGATATCGCACCAACCCAGGTTGTCACCATTCCCCCGACAGACACGATATCGCACCAGCCCAAGTTGTCACCATTCCCCCGACAGCCACGATATCGCACCAAACCAGGTTGTCACCATTCCCCCGACAGACACGATATCGCACCAACCCAAGTTGCCACCATTCCTCCGACAGCCACGATATCGCACCAACCCAAGTTGTCACCATTCCCCCGACAGCCAAAATACCGCACAACCCAAGTTGTCACCATTTCCCCGACAGCCACGATATCGCATCAGCCCAAGTTGTTACCATTCCCCCGACAGCCATGATATTGCACCAACCCAAGTTGTCACCATTTCCCCGACAGCCACGATATCGCACCAACCCAGGTTGTCACCATTCCCCCGACAGCCACAATATCGCACCAGCCCAAGTTGTCACCATTCCCCCGACAGAGACGATATCGCACCAGCCCAAGTTATCACCATTTCCCCGACAGCCACGATATCGCACCAACCCAAGTTATCACTATTCCCCCGACAGCCACGATATCACACCAGCCCAAGTTGTCACCATTCCCCCGACAGCCACGATATCGCACCAGCCCAAGTTGTCACCATTCCCCCGACAGCCACGATATCGCACCAGCCCAGGTTGTCACCATTCCCCCGACAGCCACGATATCGCACCAGCCCAAGTTGTCACCATTTCCCCGACAGCCACGATATCGCACTAACCCAAGTTGTCACCATTCCCCCGACAGCCACGATATCGCACCAACCCAAGTTGTCACCATTCCCCCGACAGCCACGATATCGCACCAACCCAAGTTGTCACCATTCCCCCGACAGCCACGATATCGCACTAACCCAAGTAGTCACCATTCCCCCGACAGCCACAATATCGCACCAGCCCAAGTTGTCACCATCCCCCCGACAGCCACGATATCGTACCAACCCAAGTTGTCACCATCCCCCCGACAGCCACGATAACGCACCAGCCCAAGTTGTAACCATTCCCCCGACAGCCACGATATCGCACCAGCCCAAGTTGTCACCATTCCCCCGACAGCCACGATATCGCACCAGCCCAAGTTGTTACCATTCCCCCGACAGCCACGATATCGCACCAGCCCAAGTTGTCACCATTCCCCCGACAGCCACGATAACGCACCAGCCCAAGTTGTAACCATTCCCCCGACAGCCACGATATCGCACCAGCCCAAGTTGTTACCATTCCCCCGACAGCCACGATATCGCACCAGCCCAAGTTGTCACCATTCCCCCGACAGCCACGATAACGCACCAGCCCAAGTTGTAACCATTCCCCCGACAGCCACGATATCGCACCAGCCCAAGTTGTCACCATTCCCCCGACAGCCACGATATCGCACCAGCCCAAGTTGTTACCATTCCCCCGACAGCCACGATATCGCACCAGCCCAAGTTGTCACCATTCCCCCGACAGCCACGATAACGCACCAGCCCAAGTTGTAACCATTCCCCCCGACAGCCACGATATCGCACCAGCCCAAGTTGTCACCATTCCCCCGACAGCCACGATATCGCACCAGCCCAAGTTGTCACCATTCCCCCGACAGCCACAATATCGCACCAGCCCAAGTTGTCACCATCCCCCCGACAGCCACGATATCGTACCAACCCAAGTTGTCACCATCCCCCCGACAGCCACGATAACGCACCAGCCCAAGTTGTAACCATTCCCCCGACAGCCACGATATCGCACCAGCCCAAGTTGTCACCATTCCCCCGACAGCCACGATATCGCACCAGCCCAAGTTGTTACCATTCCCCCGACAGCCACGATATCGCACCAACCCAAGTTGTCACCATTCCCCCGACAGCCACGATATCGCACCAACCCAGGTTGTCACCATTCCCCCGACAGCCACGATATCGTACCAGCCCATGTCACCATTCACCCGACAGCCACGATATCGCACCAACTCAGGTTGTCACTATTTCCCCGAGAGACAGGATATCGCACCAGCCCAAGTTGTCACCATTCCCCCGACAGCCACGATATCGCAACAGCCCATGTCACCATTCCCCTGACAGCCACGATATCGCAACAACTCAGGTTGTCACCATTCCCCTGACAGCCACGATATCGCACCAGCCCAGGTTGTCACCATTCCCCCGACAGCCACAATATCGCACCAGCCCAAGTTGTCACCATTCCCCCGACAGAGACGATATCGCACCAGCCCAAGTTATCACCATTTCCCCGACAGCCACGATATCGCACCAACCCAAGTTATCACTATTCCCCCGACAGCCACGATATCACACCAGCCCAAGTTGTCACCATTCCCCCGACAGCCACGATATCGCACCAGCCCAAGTTGTCACCATTCCCCCGACAGCCACGATATCGCACCAGCCCAGGTTGTCACCATTCCCCCGACAGCCACGATATCGCACCAGCCCAAGTTGTCACCATTTCCCCGACAGCCACGATATCGCACTAACCCAAGTTGTCACCATTCCCCCGACAGCCACGATATCGCACCAACCCAAGTTGTCACCATTCCCCCGACAGCCACGATATCGCACCAACCCAAGTTGTCACCATTCCCCCGACAGCCACGATATCGCACTAACCCAAGTAGTCACCATTCCCCCGACAGCCACAATATCGCACCAGCCCAAGTTGTCACCATCCCCCCGACAGCCACGATATCGTACCAACCCAAGTTGTCACCATCCCCCCGACAGCCACGATAACGCACCAGCCCAAGTTGTAACCATTCCCCCGACAGCCACGATATCGCACCAGCCCAAGTTGTCACCATTCCCCCGACAGCCACGATATCGCACCAGCCCAAGTTGTTACCATTCCCCCGACAGCCACGATATCGCACCAGCCCAAGTTGTCACCATTCCCCCGACAGCCACGATAACGCACCAGCCCAAGTTGTAACCATTCCCCCGACAGCCACGATATCGCACCAGCCCAAGTTGTTACCATTCCCCCGACAGCCACGATATCGCACCAGCCCAAGTTGTCACCATTCCCCCGACAGCCACGATAACGCACCAGCCCAAGTTGTAACCATTCCCCCGACAGCCACGATATCGCACCAGCCCAAGTTGTCACCATTCCCCCGACAGCCACGATATCGCACCAGCCCAAGTTGTTACCATTCCCCCGACAGCCACGATATCGCACCAGCCCAAGTTGTCACCATTCCCCCGACAGCCACGATAACGCACCAGCCCAAGTTGTAACCATTCCCCCGACAGCCACGATATCGCACCAGCCCAAGTTGTCACCATTCCCCCGACAGCCACGATATCGCACCAGCCCAAGTTGTCACCATTCCCCCGACAGCCACAATATCGCACCAGCCCAAGTTGTCACCATCCCCCCGACAGCCACGATATCGTACCAACCCAAGTTGTCACCATCCCCCCGACAGCCACGATAACGCACCAGCCCAAGTTGTAACCATTCCCCCGACAGCCACGATATCGCACCAGCCCAAGTTGTCACCATTCCCCCGACAGCCACGATATCGCACCAGCCCAAGTTGTTACCATTCCCCCGACAGCCACGATATCGCACCAACCCAAGTTGTCACCATTCCCCCGACAGCCACGATATCGCACCAACCCAGGTTGTCACCATTCCCCCGACAGCCACGATATCGTACCAGCCCATGTCACCATTCACCCGACAGCCACGATATCGCACCAACTCAGGTTGTCACTATTTCCCCGAGAGACAGGATATCGCACCAGCCCAAGTTGTCACCATTCCCCCGACAGCCACGATATCGCAACAGCCCATGTCACCATTCCCCTGACAGCCACGATATCGCAACAACTCAGGTTGTCACCATTCCCCTGACAGCCACGATATCGCACCAGCCCAGGTTGTCACCATTCCCCCGACAGCCACGATATCGCACCAACCCAGTTTGTCACCATTCCCCCGACAGCTACGATAACGCACCAACCCAAGTTGTCACCATTCCCCCGACAGCCACGATATCGCACCAACCCAAGTTGTCACCATTCCCCCGACAGCCACGATATCGCACCAGCCCAAGTTGTCACCATTCCCCCGACAGACACGATATCGCACCAACCCAGGTTGTCACCATTCCCCCGACAGCCACGATATCGCACCAGCCCAAGTTGTCACCATTCCCCCGACAGCCACGATATCGCACCAGCCCAAGTTGTCACCATTCCCCCGACAGCCACGATATTGCACCAACCCAGGTTGTCACCATTCCCCCGACAGCCACGATATCGCACCAGCCCAAGGTTGTCACCATTCCCCCGACAGCCACGATATCGCACCATCCCAAGTTGTCACCATTCCCCGACAGCCACGATAACGCACCAACCCAGGTTGTCACCATTCCCCCGACAGCCACGATATCGCACCAACCCAAGGTTGTCACCATTCCCCCGACAGCCACGATATCGCACAACCCAGGTTGTCACCATTCCCCCGACAGCCACGATATCGCACCAACCCAGGTTGTCACCATTCCCCCGACAGCCACGATATCGCACCAGCCCAAGTTGTCACCATTCCCCCGACAGCCACGATATCGCACCAACCCAGGTTGTCACCATTCCCCCGACAGCCACGATATCGCACCAGCCCAAGTTGTCACCATTCCCCCGACAGCCACGATATCGCACCAGCCCAAGTTGTCACCATTCCCCCGACAGCCACGATATCGCACCAACCCAGTTGTCACCATTCCCCCGACAGCCACGATATCGCACCAACCCAGGTTGTCACCATTCCCCCGACAGCCAAGATATCGCACCAACCCAGGTTGTCACCATTCCCCCGACAGCCACGATATCGCACCAACCCAGGTTGTCACCATTCCCCGACAGCCACGATATCGCACCAACCCAGGTTGTCACCATTCCCCCGACAGCCACGATATCGCACCAACCCAAGTTGTCACCATTCCCCCGACAGCCACGATATCGCATCAGCCCAGGTTGTCACCATTCCCACGATAGCCACGATATCGCACCAACCCAAGTTGTCACCATTCCCCCGACAGCCACAATATCGCACCAACCCAAGTTGTCACCATTCCCCCGACAGCCACGATATCGCACCAGCCCAGGTTGTCACCATTCCCCCGACAGCCACGATATCGCACCAACCCAGGTTGTCACCATTCCCCCTGACAGCCACGATATCGCACCAGCCCAGGTTGTCACCATTCCCCCGACAGCCACGATATCGCACCAGCCCAAGTTGTCACCATTCCCCCGACAGCCACGATATCGCACCAACCCAGGTTGTCACCGCCATCAGCTAAGAGTTCCAAGCAATAATTACCTGTTTAAAGCAGGAAGATAGAAATTTATCTCTCTCGGCAGTTTTTGCCGCAAACTGCTACAAGATAACCGGCGCCAGATGGGACTGCGGAAAACAGGCGTCGGAATATCTTACGCAAATTCGGAGCTACCTCTGCATTCTGGGTGCCACATCTCTCACAGTGTCTTGTATATCTCCTGGGTGTTGCTCACTTTGAGATGCTGGTAAAACTTCGCAGCCTATATCAATGACGGGCCAAAGAGAAGCTCCTAGTGATGCTATAGTATCAGGCCGACTTGGAGACATTTCCGTTAAAATAAATTTTGTTTGTCAAAATTCACCGAAGTGTCTTATTGACTCCATGTCAACTCCTTATATTTCTTACTTAACCCATTCCAAAAAGGCTATCAAAGCAGGGAGTCAATCCTGCTGCTATCCTGCCGGAATGACTACAGCGTCCTGTCGCCGGAGATCCAGCGAACGTCGCTCCTAACTCACTCACATCTTTTCCGTTTGTAACATCCGTCACCACATCAGCGCGTCCAGTAGCGGCCGTGACAACCAGTTCGCACGATAATGTCCAGTTACTGACACTCCAGGCCTTTTTTTTTTGCCGCAGTAGCAAATATCGTGTTGGCTCCCGCCGTCCATGGCGGAAACGTGCGGTCGGTCGGTCGGGCGACGGAAGGCGAGAGAGATCCTGTCTAGATATGTCGACACCCTTGGCGTGAATCAATTGCCACTGTCAGGCTGCCGGGATTCTCTGTGCGCGTGTAGCTCGACACTTCGGTAGGCCACTTGGCACCAATACGGATTATCACATTTCACCGATTAAAAATTATTTGAATTTCCATTTAGTTGCTAGTCCCTGATAGCCGCCTCAGTCACGGTCACTAGCCAAGGACTCAACTTGAGTAAGGCTCTCCCAAATTGGGTTGATCTGGGCGATGAAAGTGTTTTCAAAATTCTGTGCGAACACAATCCCAACTTCGTAGAGAAAAATTACACAACGGATAGAGATAATTGCTGCGTCTGCTGCCTGTTCAGCCGACCCTCGGTCATTCAGTGGCTCCGTGAAAACTTGGATTCTCGCCTCGCACATAAGCCAACTGCCCTGGTCAAGTCAAATAAGTTTCAACTTTAGCTCAACTAAGGAGAAAGACTCCACTGGAGGCCTACATTTATTTTGTAAACAACCTCTCGTATTTAGACAGTTGCACATGGCCACGGTGGACACTCACATCGATTCCCACTCTATAATAAAACATCGACGCACCAAGTTGTCCGATTCATTTAAAAATTGATATACAAAGACGGTTCGACAAAACATGGAAATGATTGAATTTTGTGGCCGATTTGTGCATAGCAAGAGATCCAGCGCATATGAACTGCGCATCCAGCACGGGTATTCTAGACTCAATATTGAGCACGGAACTAACTGATTTTCAAAATCTCCGTTCATTTTTTGTAGTAAGCTTATTTCTACTGTATCAATGCCTTGCCGAAAGATTAGTGCTCATTGCGAACATATGTCAGAGTTTGAAAGAGGTCGTGCTATTGGATTGAAAAAGGCTGGTTGGTCTAATCGAGCGACATCTGTGTCGAAGTGATGCGGCTAGTAGACGATGTTTGTAAGAGTGGGTCGACAACGTCAGGACGGCAGCGGTCGACACAACAGAACGGGAGGAAACGACCGTCGCAGCACCGGATTCGACGTTATCTACCATCCAACGTGAGACCGGCACACAAGTGTCCAAAATGACCATCAACAAACGACTGCGGAATCTAAGACCTTTTCGACCGTTACGATGTCTGACCGTACACCGACAAGTCCGACTACAGTGGTGTCGGGAGCGATCAACTTGGAACTGCGCTGACTGGGGACGTATAGTCTTTAGTGACGAGTCCCGTTTCTTACTGTGCCCTGATAACCGTCGCAAACGTGTCTGGAGACGTCCTGGGCAGCGTGTTTCCTGGCCTTAATTTCGAACACCACACAGGTCCACAACAGAGGGTTATGGTCTGGGGTGCCATTTCATCTGACAAGCAGGACCCCATTAGTAGTCATTCCTGGCACCCTGACAGCACAATGGTACGTAGATGATATTCTACGGCCTGTTTTGTTACCGTTCCTCTCACATCACCCCGGGCTTACTTTTCAACAAGATAATGCTCGGCCAGACACGGCACGTATTATTAGGGATTGTCTTCAATCTTGGCTTCCGTGGCCAGTAAGGTCGCCTGATCTCTCATCCATAGAACACATCTGGGTCGTGATGGGAAGGCAACCATTCGGGGATGTTAGCCCGACAGTTGGCACAATTTGACAAGAAATCCCGCAGCACACCATCCGGATTCTTCATCAGTCTATGACACGCCGGCTGACTTTCTCAATTTCTGACGAACAAACTTTGAAATGCTTCTTGTTTTAAAAAAAAAACACTTGTTTTGAAATTTTAATCATTTTTCCCTTTACATGTTCTTCACATACACCCTTTTTTTTCAATCTGAAACTATTTCTTGGAGCGTCGATTTTTGTCATAGAGTGTAATTATAATTTGCTTCTCTCTCTCTCCATATTATGTCTACATCTTCGCTTACAAATACCGCGCTAACAGGGTAGCTCATTGTTTTTACCTAATTCTATAACATCAAATTATGTTTTCATCTCATTCTAATATCAAATCAAGGTTCTAATATCGAATTAATGTTTTCATGTAATTCTGACATCAACATGTCGAATCGGGAACCCTTTGCCGTCGGATGTTTTAGAAGGATGGATGAAGTACCATTGCAAGGCAAATGGTTTCAGGTTTGTAGGTAGCTGAGATTTGGTTTCAGGTTTGAAAGTTGCTGAGATTTGGTTTCAGAGCGGTTCGATGGAAAAGAAAAAAGCCAAGCTTGAAAATCCAAAGCCGCCGTAATCAAACTAGGGTAGGTGTTTCTCATCACAACAAGATGACAGTTTAATGGACCTGTGACATTTAATTCTGTCGCAATGTTTCAAACTAAATGTGGAGACATTAACTTTTGGTATTCTCTCTCTTTTCCGCTGTTTTTTCTCTCTCCAAGCTATCTTGTTCGTAAAACCGCCAAACTGGGGCCTTACATGCGACACAACGTTCGCCCTCCCCAGGAACAACGAGACGTACGTTCAAACATCAGCCTGGCTGGACTCTTTGTAAGACAAGCTTTGTGACATATGCAAAGTAAAATCCCTCAAGTTAATGAATGAATCTCGTGTAAAAACTTGCAAACTCGGGTCGGTACCAAAGTTACAAAACTAGTTTTAACACATTATGAAGTGCTCACCCGGAGACTTGGGTTTTGGCTAATGGCCCTCGTCAGTGGACTTTGATCTCACGAGATCCACAAGGAATCAAGTGAAGTATTCAGAATCTGCCAAAGAGATGTTTAGTTGGTAATGCGGCTAAGCCAATTCTATGGTCAACATTTTTATCTAATATATAGTTAAAATAAATTTGCAAACAAAATAGTAAACGTTACAATTTATCTTATTCCATATATCATTGTCAATAACAGTAGCTCTACCTCACACAGTGTTTGATGTCCCGCCGGTCACTCCCAGCTGTTGCCATTGTTCGAGGTGAACGCACCGCCGCCGCAAGCTCTACCGCTGGATGGGACGGCCGTTCGAACCAACCGCGGAATTCTGGATTCATGGCTTTCGTCGTTGAAGTCTTGGTAAACTTGTCCTTTTAAAATACACCATTGAATAAGTGGATTTCGCGCTTTGTGCCTCTTGTTTCATAAACATTTTTATAAAATAACTTTCCTCTTCTTCTGTGCCAAAGTTCTGAAAGGTTGGAAGTAATCAATGCGTTATGTACATGTGTTGGATAATTCTGTAACGTCTTCACGTCCTGGCGATGACAAAGTAGGCCGGCCAGGCCATCTGCCTTTCTAGGTCACGTCAACAGTCACATATACCGTAGTGCTATCTACATAACTCTGGTGGTCTACCCACATCTTATGTCAAATTATCTAACGCTGCTCTATGTAAACCCGCATGTCCTTCTATCTAACTCTATCCTTTGTAAACCCGCATGTCATTCTATCTAACTCTATCCTTTGAAAACCCGCATGTCATTCTATCTAACTCTATCCTTTGAAAACCCGCTTGTCGTTCTATCTAACTCTATCCTTTGAAAACCCGCATGTCGTTCTATCTAACTCTATCCTTCGAAAACCCGCATGTCATTCTATCTAACTCTATCCTTTGTGAACCCGCATGTCCTTCTATCTAACTTTATCCTTTGAAAACCCGCATGTCGTTCTAACTCTATCCTTTGAAAACCCTCATGTCGTTCTATCTAACTCTATCCTTCGAAAACCCGCATGTCGTTCTATCTAACTCTATCCTTTGAAAACCCGCATGTCCTTCTATCTAACTCTATCCTTTGAAAACCCGCATGTCGTTCTATCTAGCTCTATCCTTTGAAAACCCGCATGTCATTCTATCTAACTCTATCCTTCGAAAACCCGCATGTCGTTCTACCTAACTCTATCCTTCGAAAACCCGCATGTCCTTCTATCTAACTCTATCCTTCGAAAACCCGCATGTCGTTCTATCTAACTCTATCCTTCGAAAACCCGCATGTCGTTCTATCTAACTCTATCCTTCGAAAACCCGCATGTCCTTCTATCTAACTCTATTCTTTGAAAACCCGCATGTCATTCTATCTAACTCTATCCTTTGAAAACCCGCATGTCCTTCTATCTAACTCTATCCTTTGAAAACCCGCATGTCCTTCTATCTAACTCTATCATTTGAAAACCCGCATGTCCTTCTATCTAACTCTATCCTTTGAAAACCCGCATGTCGTTCTATCTAACTCTATCCTTCGAAAACCCGCATGTCCTTCTATCTAACTCTATCCTTCGAAAACCCGCATGTCATTCTATCTAACTCTATCCTTTGAAAACCCGCATGTCCTTCTATCTAACTCTATCCTTTGAAAACCCGCATGTCCTTCTATCTAACTCTATCCTTTGAAAACCCGCATGTCGTTCTATCTAACTCTATCCTTCGAAAACCCGCATGTCATTCTATCTAACTCTATCCTTTGTAAACCCGCATGTCATTCTATATAACTCTATCCTTTGAAAACCCGCATGTCCTTCTATCTAACTCTATCCTTTGAAAACCCGCATGTCGTTCTATCTAACTCTATCCTTTGTAAACCCGCATGTCATTCTATCTAACTCTATCCATTGAAAACCCGCATGTCATTCTATCTAACTCTATCCTTTGTAAACCCGCATGTCATTCTATCTAACTCTATCCTTTGAAAACCCGCATGTCATTCTATCTAACTCTATCCTTTGAAAACCCGCATGTCCTTCTATCTAACTCTATTCTTTGTAAACCCGCATGCCATTCTAGCTCTGTTCTATGTACACACTACAATGAATCTGTTGTTTCTGCCACTCTAGCCATGCTCACACCACCCGTCATAGAATCCTCCCCAGGAAAAAGTCACCACCACCCACCCAGCAAGTCACTCCTTGCCTTACCGACGAATCCACGGCGCCTATCTCTGCTAAGAAAGATACGTAGGAGATAAGATAAGCGGAGAAATATTCCCTGGTATGGATTATCGCGATGCGTGTATTCACCGCTGCCGGAATGAACGAAGTGAGTTAGCCGCTTCACTCCCTAACAAAGATGCTGTTCGACGAATTGTATCTTAAATAAAACTCAATCTCAAGAAGGACATATCTTTTATGCATTGAATGGATCACAGGAATTAATGCCGTGTCTAGACCAGTTCTAACTGTCCAGAGCTCTTGTGGCCCAGTCCCATCAATCCCTTCAGAATGTCGCCCCACGCCTGTCTCGTGACGAGGGTTCCGAAAATCGAAAACTCCCTTAAAGAGCACACTTATCTCCCACTTTACAGAGATTATCGTGAAAAGGAACAGAATGGCAGGTACTCCGCTTGAGTTCAACACGCACATTTTGAGTTCGTTTGAAAACCTCTTACTTTCTCTAAAGATAATCGTTGATAATAAATGTGCCATTTTGGAAGGTGATTCTGGCGGAGTACATCCTTGGAGTGCGGACGAGTATCACTGGAGGTTGTCATTATTGAACAGATTTTGAGTTTTTGTGTGAGGATCATGAAAATGGGAGCGAGCAGGTTGCCTCGCGTTCGTTTAGCACACCTCTGGACACTGCACAACCACCCGAGAGCAGGCTGAAAATTTGTTGAAAACCTGTCAACTATTTTAGATTCAAAGGGCTTTTCGTTCTTGAAGGGTTGTACCGACTATACTGTTATGCAGACCGAAATACCCGGTTTTATTCGAATAGCAACTGAACAAAGCATTCAAAATGACAAAGCGCAAATCTTAGATACCTGGGCTGAACACCTCGCATTGCATTAATTCCTACTGGCCTGGCCGAAACCGTTTGGCTATACTTCGCGTAGACACGGGACAGAAATCTATGACCGACAACTATTCCTGGGTGATGACTTTTCATTCCAACAACCACCCGTACTAAAGCCAAGGTTCAACAACAACCACCCGTACTGAGGCCAAGGTTCCACAACAACCACCCGTACTGAAGCCAAGGTTCAACAACAACCACCCGTACTAAAGCCAAGGTTCCACAACAATCACCCGTACTGAGGCCAAGGTTCCACAACAACCACCCGTACTGAAGCCAAGGTTCCACAACAACCACCCGTACTAAAGCCAAGGTTCCACAACCACCCGTACTGAGGCCAAGGTTCCACAACCACCCGTACTGAAGCCAAGGTTCCACAACCGTCCGTACTGAAGCCAAGGTTCTACAACAACCATCCGTACTGAAGCCAAGGTTCGACAACCACCCGTACTGAAGCTAAGGTTCCACAACCACCCGTACTGAAGCTAAGGTTCCACAACCACCCGTACTGAAGCTAAGGTTCTACAACCACCCGTACTGAGGCCAAGGTTCCACAACCACCCGTACTGAAGCTAAGGTTCCACAACCACCCGTACTGAGGCCAAGGTTCCACAACCACCCGTACTGAGGCCAAGGTTCCACAACCACCCGTACTGAAGCCAAGGTTCGACAACCACCCGTACTGAAGCCAAGGTTCGACAACCACCCGTACTGAGGCCAAGGTTCCACAACCACCCGTACTGAAGCCAAGGTTCCACAACATCACCCGTACTGAAGCCAAGGTTCCACAACAACCACCCGTACTGAAGCAAAGGTTCCACAACCACCCGTTCTGAAGCCAAGGTTCCACAACAACCACCCGTACTGAAGCCAAGGTTCCACAACCATCCGTACTGAAGCCAAGGTTCCACAACCACCCGTATTGAAGCCAAGGTTCCACAACAACCACCCGTAATGAAGCCAAGGTTCCACAACAACCATCCGTACTGAGCCAAGGTTCCACAACCACCCGTACTGAAGCCAAGGTTCCACAACCACCCGTACTGAGGCCAAGGTTCCACAACCACCCGTACTGAGGCCAAGGCTCCACAACAACCACCTGTACTGAGGCCAAGGTTCCACAACCACCCGTACTGAAGCCAAGGCTCGACAACCACCCGTACTGAGGCCAAGGTTCCACAACCACCCGTACTGAAGCCAAGGTACCACAACCACCCGTACTGAGGCCAAGGTTCCACAACCACCCGTACTGAAGCCAAGGTTCCACAACCACCCGTACTGAAGCCAAGGCTCGACAACCACCCGTACTGAAGCCAAGGTTCCACAACCACCCGTACTGAGGCCAAGGTTCCACAACCACCCGTACTGAAGCCAAGGTTCCACAACCACCCGTACTGAAGCCAAGGTTCCACAACAACCACCCGTACTGAGGCCAAGGTTCCACAACCACCTGTACTGAAGCCAAGGTTCCACAACAACCACCCGTACTGAAGCCAAGGTTCCACAACCACCCGTACTGAAGCCAAGGTTCCACAACAACCACCCGTACTGAAGCCAAGGTTCCACAACCACCCGTACTGAAGCCAAGGTTCCACAACCACCCGTACTGAAGCCAAGGCTCGACAACCACCCGTACTGAGGCCAAGGTTCCACAACCACCCGTACTGAGGCCAAGGTTCCACAACAACCACCCGTACTGAAGCCAAGGTTCCATAACAACCACCCGTACTGAGGCCAAGGTTCCACAACCACCCGTACTGAAGCCAAGGTTCCACAACCACCCGTACTGAAGCCAAGGTTCCACAACCACCCGTACTGAAGCCAAGGTTCCACAACCACCCGTACTGAAGCCAAGGTTCCACAACCACCCGTACTGAGGCCAAGGTTCCACAACCACCCGTACTGAGGCCAAGGTTCCACAACCACCCGTACTGAGGCCAAGGTTCCACAACCACCCGTACTGAAGCCAAGGTTCCACAACCACCCGTACTGAAGCCAAGGCTCCACAACCACCCGTACTGAAGCCAAGGTTCCACAACCACCCGTACTGAGGCCAAGGTTCCACAACCACCCGTACTGAGGCCAAGGTTCCACAACCACCCGTACTGAGGCCAAGGTTCCACAACCACCCGTACTGAGGCCAAGGCTCGACAACCACCCGTACTGAGGCCAAGGTTCCACAACCACCCGTACTGAGGCCAAGGTTCCACAACCACCCGTACTGAGGCCAAGGTTTCACAACAACCACCTGTACTGAGGCCAAGGTTCCACAACCACCCGTACTGAAGCCAAGGCTCGACAACCACCCGTACTGAGGCCAAGGTTCCACAACCACCTGTACTGAGGCCAAGGTAAATAGCTTTTACAAAGCAACCTATCCTGCAACAACTAACATGATACAGTAGCCTGGAATATAAAGGTATATAAAAATAGCCAACTACCCATATCAGCCTAAAGAACAAGATCCCGTGGTTGAATGTCAGCCAGTCTGGTAAGCCACCCACCACGTGAACAAACCGTGGAATGAAAGCGACAGATGGGGCATGTTATAGGAATGCAATCAGGAGCAATCTTTGGGGAATCTATGCGTGACTAAGGTTTTATACATCAGTTTACATCACTCCATATAACAGCTTTAATTCAGATGTCTTCACGACCTAGCAATTCAATAAAGGTCGTTTCTAGCGACGTAGTTGTAGTGAAAAACACTTTTTAGAATTCTGTGAGATTCAACCAATTATATTTCTATAGGAGAAATCATTTCTTCACATGTCACTTAACACTGAAGCCGCGTGGTTATCGTGTCATCTACAATGAGATCTTGGAGAAGGTTTTTCCACAAAACTCAATAAACACAAAATATAGTAAAACGTCACGCAGCCGATCATTGCATTGATAATTCAATCCTGGGTCCGAGTTGTTCATTTCCCGTATATAACGCCATCCCGCTATTGTACCCCAGTATAGCGATACAACGCAGTTATGCTGTAAGTTGATTCGTGTGCGATACATCCCCATATAATTATCCAACTGCACAAATGCAATTTTTTTTTTAATAGTTAAATATCTAGTTGATAATGCTTCGTATGCGAACTCAGCATACATTTTAAAATATAAGTGCTCTCTGCAACTTTAAATAATTTGTATTTAGTACGAATTAATATTAGGAATTTTGAAAAGTGTCAAATTTCACATCTTTATATTTGGGTGTAATTTCAAGTAGAAAATTCAATTTGGGTTCCCTTTAAAAGGAGTGAGAATGGTAAATATAATTAGTTTCAATATACCGTTGCAGATGTGTCATTTAATTAAAGTACAGGTGCTAATGTAGTGGTACACATCGCCTAATAATGTGCGCCTTAGTTGTGTTCGAAAATATTCGTCTGCATTTTAATTCACACACATTAAACGTTTTTTAAATGTATTGTCAATAATTGAAAATATGATGTAAATATATAATTCATATATACGCAATGAAATATAAAAGGTTAGATATACATTCTTATTTAAAATGTGAAATTTATATATTCGATTGCAATCTAAATATAAAAATTACTTTTCGTTTTAAAAATAAATATGCATTTATATTTTAGCTTTAATTGAAAATAGGCCTATTTAAAAGGTTCCTGAGATGATATTTTAATGTTTGATGATAAATATTAATTATTAAGGAAATATTTTTATGTAAAGTATACCCATCAAAATGCAAACGCAAAAAAAATAAAAGCATTTTAAAAATCTCCATTTATACTAAAAATGCTCTTTGTAAAATACTTCAAATAAATATAGGTATTTTAAAACTCGTTTTAATAACTGTTAAACATGTATTGAAATAATAAAGTAGCATGTTTTCAGAAATAGTTGCAAAACAAACTTTACATGTCATTTTTTTAAATAAAGAAATTTAATATTAAAAAACTATCAAATTAATAGGATTTAAAATATATCGGGATGATAATAAATATAAAATAGATAAAATGTTTGTCAAACATTTTTCAGATCAACATTTATTAAAGCAAAAGAAGAAAACTAGGCTAAGAGCGAGCTTACCTTGCCATCGGCCGGCGTAAAGGCGAACCAAAACGGTGGCCATTGGCAGTGCCATCTGTTGATAAAACATGGAACTACAGCGGCGGTTACGTTTTTAAAAAATCGTTTGCTATAATGTTAAAATAAAATGTGGAGCCGTTTATCTTTATTTTCTGTGTGCAGATAGATAAGAGGATTGTTTTAATATCAAACCTAAATATATGGATTATAATTTATAAAAGGTTTTTTTTTTTTAATGTACAAGGTATGTCCCATAAGTTCCCGGACTGGGTCCATAAAAAAAAAGGTAAGATTTAAAAAAAAAAAAAATATTAAAACTTTTCAAAGTAATCCCCCCTTGCTTCAACGCACCAGCGCCATCGTTTCTCCCAATTGTCGAAACAGTTTTTAGAAGCCTCTTTTGGAATGCTCTTCAATGCTAACGGCGATTTTTCTATTATGTCATCCCTGGTGTCAAAATGTCTTCCTTTTAGAACTGCTTTAAGTTTGGGGAACAGGAAAAAGTCATTTAGTGCGATATCTGGGAAATAGGGTGGTTGAAGTAGGATTTGTGTCCCGTTTTTCGCCAAAAAGCTAGTCATCAAGTGCGCTGTGTGAGGGCGAGCATTGTCATGGTGTAGGATCCAGCCACCATTAGTCCATTTTTCTGGCCTTTTTTTTCGAATCGCTTCCCTTAGACGGCGAAGAATGCCCAAATACATATCCTTGATAACTGTTTGGCCTGCAGGAAGATACTCGTGATGAAAAATGCCCTTTTTATCCAAAAAAGCGACCAGCAACACCTTGTTTCTGGATTTCAATAATCTGGATTTTTTGGGTTTAAGCTCACCCTGACATCTCCACTCGGCAGATTGATGCTTGGTTTCAGGATCATAGCCATAGACCCATGTCTCGTAGCCTGTGATTATCTTGTCTTTCCATTCCGGATCCGTTCTTGTCATTTCCAACATGTCCTCACAGGTTGCAAGCCGACACAGTTTTTGCTCATTAGTGAGGAATCTTGAGATGAATTTTGCAGGAGTCTTTTTGATTTGGTTACGATCCTTCCAATCGTTGTTTTAGAGATGCCTGTGTCTTGCTCTAGCTCCAGCAAATTGGTTCGAGGATTTTCTTTTATCAAATCGGTGATTTTTTGCACATTTTCATCAGTCCTTTGAAATTTTTGGGCGTCCTTGACGAAGATAACCTTCAATGGAAATTCTGCCAGCTTTAAATCTAGAATGCCATTCAAAAACAATTGTTCTCTTTGGGGAATGCTTTATTAAGCATTTAAAAAGTTTCGGTTGCTGATATTTGAAGTTTCACACAAAATTCTATGCAAATCCTCTGCTTCAATTTTCGTTCCATCGTAAAATCGCCGCAGCGCTATGTGTAACCTTTAAATAAATTAGAATAACTTTGGGGCGCGTGCACGTACCGCCTCGATATTGGTACCACCGTGTAGCCAGATATTTTTTCTATAATAAACATTCAAATTCATTTACATTTTTCATTTATTTATTTTTTTATGGACCCAGTCCGGGAACTTATGGGACATACCTTGTATTTTTAATTTACTTCAGTTCATATTCAATTTCGAACATTGGTGAATGGCTTGAGTTAAAAGGCGATCTATTGAATATAATTTAATATAAAAAGGCGTACCTGCATCTTTGAAAGAAAAACATTTTTTTCTCAAAATATTTCGAGGGCTTACTCCCTCTTTATAAATTTATATTACAAAATAGAACTTGAAAGTAATTGTCATTGGTCAAAATGTTTTTTTTTTTTTAATAATAAATTTAAAAATTGAATCCTTAAAATGATTTTAAAAATAATAAAATAAGAGTATATTATAACAATGAATATATGGAATTTAAAGGCTTTTTAAATAATAATAGTAATAGAATTAATGTACATTATGCGTGTATATATATAAAAACAATTAATTAGATATATTTTTTAATAATTACAAAATACAAAAATAAAAAGAATGGAAAAAGAAATTAATCAGTGTAAATGATAAGTTTTAACAAAGAATAAGGAAACAAAAGTATAAATAAATTAAATCAACTGCGATTATATTATTATTATTTTTTAATTAGGCTAAGAGAGAGATATATGGCTCGGGGATTTCTACATATCTATTTACATTAGCTAATGCTGTGGCCTCCAGGAACTTGTGCTAATTACGTATGCCTCTGTAGATAGTTGATGTTTTGTCCCGTTCTGCTTGATGCCCCGATTGAAGACCCTGCTCCACCATGGCTATTCTTTCTTTGGCATTGCAATTTTTGCATGGAATTCTATACACAGAATCCTTTGAATTCCCTATCTCCTCCTTCTGTTTGTTAATATTATTCTGGACTATTGATTTTAGGGATAGTGCATTCTTAAAAATGGTGGTTATATCAAATTTCTTTAAAATATGAGATATTTTCTCAGATCCTGCTCCATATGGCATGATTAACATATTTTAATATCTGCTTTAGTAGAAAGACTTGTTTTTAAATGTATGTTTATTAATGAATTCGTTAGGGTATCCATTGGTTATCAATTCTTCTTTGATAGTGTTCAGTTCTCTATACCTTAGCTTGTCAGAGGAGCAATGCGTAAAGGCGCGCTTGGTAAGAATTTTTATGAACGAAATTTTATCGGAGATAAGACCAAAGGAGTTGGCATCTTATAAAATAGCTATTGTTTTAAATAAATTTGATATAACCACACTTTTAAGAATGCACCATTTATAAAATCTATAGTCCAGAATAATATTACCAAACAGAAAGAGGAGATAGGAAACACAAAGGATGCTGTGCATAGAATTCCAGGCAAAATTACAATGTCTCCTACTTTGAAGAGACCGGCCGCTTCCTGAGGACCAGATTCCGAGAGAACACAAATCTTCTTTGAAATATTCCAAGGAAAGATTTTCCATGATGGAGCACGGTCTTCAATGGGGACATCAGCCTATCTACATGGACTTCCGTAACTCGCACCAAAGGAAGTTCCTGGAGGCCATAGCACCAATGAAGGACCCAGACAGTGTAAATAGATAGAAGAAATCTCCGAACCATTGGATTCTCTCTTGACCTTTTTTTAAAAATAATAATCTTGTAATAATAAATTTGTATATACTTTTGTCTCCTTATTCTTAGTTAAATTTTATCATGTACACTCATTAATTTCTTTTTCTAATATTATTTTTATTTTTCATTAAATATTTGTATTCTTCCTTATTTCTCTCATGTACATTAATTCTATTACTATTATAATAAAAATCATTTAAATTCTATATATATATACATTCTTATTAAAGGTAAAGACTCTTCTAGTAAGGTATATCAATTAAGAAGGTTCAGAAGATGAGTTTCTTTAATTGTAAAAACGCTACAAGCTTTCGGGCAAAAGCCCTTCGACAGGCAAAATATAACTATACTAAGAAAGATATCGATGGTTGTAGTGAATATATACACGTATTAATTTACATAAATATAAAAATATTAAAATATTAAAAAGGCATGCAAATGAACAATTTAACTATTTGTAAAAGTGAAAAAGTACGAAAATAAAAATCCTAGAGGGTAATTCAAGAAATGCAGAAACATCAGCCGAAAGAAAAAGAATATCAATGAGGCAAATATATGACTGCAAAGGATCTTCAACTGTAAACTAATTGTATCCAAGTAACTGCTCACTCCCCATCTTCAAAACTATTGAAAAGAACCGCATCATCTCCCATCTTACAACTTCAGGTTTCCCTCTATCCTTTATAGAAAAACACACCTATTCACCTGTTCCTCTTAACCCTCCTGCAACTTACAAATCCACTTGTGTGATCCCATTCTCTTCCCTCTCAGTTAACCTCTCCCGTTTCCTCAAACCCTTTGGCATCCGTACCTTTTTTTTTTTTACTAACACACCTAACCTCCACTCACTCCTTAGGCATCCCATCACAAAAACCGACTCCTCCACTGATCCTCTAACATCTTCTGGAGCAGTCTACTCGGTCTCATGCCAACAGTGTCCTGCCACCTATGTGGGGGAGACCGGTAGGACCATTGCCATTAGAATGTCCGAGCACACACGCAACATCACCAACCGAGATACCCGTTCCCTTATTTTTCAACACATTGCATCTTCTAGCCATTCCTTTGACACTGCTAACCCAACCATTCACTACAAAAATATCTCCAACCTACACCAGATATTGGTTCTGGAATCCATAGTTTCATCCAAGCTACACAGCATAAATAGAAAAATAGACATTCCCGCAATCTACACAAACTACATTTCCAATTGAACTTTTTCAGATTCCACCATTGGTATATTAATAACCCCCCCCCCCCCTTCCCACCACCTTCAGTCATACCGGTTCAAATCGGTTTTTGTCTCTCACTAGTCATTAAATACCAATTTCATAGATGGCAGCCCAGAACATAACCTTAACCGTACAAATCCACCCGTAATAGTTACTTGGATACAATTAGTTTACAGTTGAAGATCCTTTGCAGTCATATATTTGCCTCATTGATATTCTTTTTCTTTCGGCTAATGTTTCTGCATTTCTTGAATTACCCTCTAGGATTTTTATTTTCGTACTTTTTCACTTTTACAAATAGTTAAATTGTTCATTTGCATGCCTTTTTTATATTTTTATATTTATGTAAATTAATACGTGTTTATATTCACTACAACCATCGATATCTTTCTTAGTATAGTTATATTTTGCCTGTCGAAGGGCTTTTGCCCGAAAGCTTGTAGCGTTTTTACAATTAAAGAAACTCATCTTCTGAACCTTCTTAATTGATATACATTCTTATATTATTGTTATTTCTGATATCAATGAGACACTCACAAAGTTGTTGTTTTTTTTACGATCTACAAGAATTTATAAATTACGTTTAAGTTTATCGTGCAATAAATTGATAAAGAGGGAGAAATCCTTCGAAATATTTTGAGAAAAATTTGTTTTTCTTTTACAGATGCAGGTACGCCCTTTTTATGATTGGTGAATGGGTTAATGTGTAATGAGAATAAATATTTTCGCTGTTTGCAGTTGTCCGTTTCAATGTTGCAGGCTAAGGTTGTGATGTCTTTACTTCTTATGTGTTGCATAGGAATTTATATTTTTATAGATCCATACCCTCCCGAAATATTTCCATCCATATTTTGGCCATAGAATTGGCTTAGCTACTTCACTAGCTAAACACAACTATGCAAATTCTCAAAATTCCATTTGATTCCTGGTAAATTTCATAAGCCAAAGTCCGCCCAAGGTTGAAGAGACCCATTAGCCCGAAACCATGGTTTCCAAGTGGGCGTTCTAAGTGTTATGTCTTTTTCCGAACGGAGTCCGTTAGTATTCGAAATAATGATAAAAATAATGATGCTTAGTTTTAGCGTCTATTTTGACGGGAGACTCTTATTTTCATAGATCAATCTCTCTCCTCCCGGCTAAAGTTGCAAGTGGAGTTGGTCGGTTGACCAGAGTTAGAAATGGCACCGACAAATTTGCGCCCACAATCCCCCTGATGTACTGTGTGTCTCCAAGACGGCCAAACAAAACTGGTTCCTCTTTCTAGGGGCGCTGAGGTCTCCCTGGTTCTGTGCTATCTGCTGATGCTGGCTAAACTACAGATAGGGACCATGTGAGGAGAGATATTGGTTCCGGTTTCATGATCTTTCCAGAATACACTTACATTCTCTTTGCTATCTAAGACGATATACCAATTGTTCTCTCAAACCTAGACGCCATCTATCGGCGAAACGCTATAAAGGACTCCTGTCGACCTCTGGGAATATAAATGTCGATGGACCACCGACCAGGAATTCCTTGTGGCAGCAACATGGCTTGTGGCAGCAACATGGTGAGGTTCTTCCAAATAGGTCCAATTCTTCTCCCATATGTTCTGATGTTCCCGGATTAGAGCATTCAGCCTTTATGTCTCATTCGAGATTTCTGTCTTTTGTTTCTTTTCACAGTACGTGACATATACACTTTTAGATGAAAGGAAAAGATCAAACATTTTATTCATTACAAAAAAAAAAGCATAAGACGCCGCAGAAATTATTTGCTTCATTGTCTAATATTTCAAGAGTTTAAAGCCAGCCTTTACCAAATTATCTACAGAGTTGCTTACAGCTAGTACCAACCAAAATATTGATAACATATAGGTATGCTTGTATGCTCCTTTTTTTTCAAAAGAATTAAAATACAGGATGGTCCGTAAGTCCTGATACCATTTTAACAAATATATTATTTATAATATTTGTCTAATTAACATATGATGTGCTCAGGTTTCATCCAAGTTTATTTCTTAAAATGTCTTCCCTCGATATTAAAGAAAAAATTAAAATTATCAAACTCTGTTATCAACATGGTCACAACTCTACGACGTCAATGGTCAAATCGTTCCGAGTCGTCTGCACCTTCTAAATCAACGGTAACAAGAATAATTGAAACTACCGGTAGTGTGGCAGATCTCCCTAGATCAGGAACTCTGCTACCTGTGACACTAATATAAACCTAGTTGAAGCATCTTTAGAAGCTAGTCCTCATAATTCACAACAAGGAGGTTGTCTCAAGAGCTAAAAATACCCAGAACCTCCATTCAAATAATGCTGAAAGGTCTTGGTTATAAGCCCTATATTCCTAAATTAATTCGTGCACTTTATGAAGATGATTGGGATAGAAGGATGGAATTTTGTGAAAAAATGCTTGAAATGATCCAAAATGATGAAAATTTGCATAATCGAATAATGTGGACTGATGAGGCTATTTTAAAATTGAATGGACATGTCATTCGACATAATTGTGTTTATTGGGCTCCAGAAAATCCACAGGTAGAAATTGAGAAGGAAGTTGATTCCCCTGGCTTAACTGTTCGGGTGGAATTTGTTCAGAAGGAATAATCGGACCGTACATTTTCGATGAAAAAGTAAATGGTGAGAATTATTTGAAAATGTTGGAGGAATTTATGCAGCCAAAATTGGTTGGAAAAACCTTTACTTCATGCCGGATGGTGCACTCGCCCATTACTCAAACATTGTTAGAACATTTCTCAATGAAAAGTTCCCTCACAAATTGATGGGGCGCCGTGAACAATTTGATTGGCCTGCGCGGTCACCTGATCTTACTCCGGCAGATTTTCCTGTGGCGTTATTTAAAATATAAAATTTATTATCGAAAACCCAAGACTTTAGAGCAAATGAAAATTGCACTAAAAGAATAATTTAATCTTCTTGATGGGGATTTATGAGCTCGTGTTTGTCAAAGTTTCTCTAAAAGATTTAGATTGTGTTGGAAGCAAATGGAGGACATTTTGAACAGGTATTAAATTTAAATTTATTTGAAAAAAAAATAAAACTTCAATCTCTATTACCTAAAATAAAATAGTTTTAGTTTTTTTATTCTATTTTGTCTTTTTATTTTTAATAAAATATAAAAGGGTTCGCGACTTTCGGGCGACCCTGTATATGAATTACTCTCTATTTGTAAAACATATATTTTCCTATTACCACAAACACAAATTTGTTTCTTTTGTCTCTATTAGAAGTTGTCGTCGGGAGTGGAAACTAAAATCAATGTCAATCGAAATGAAAGAGACAAATACAATATGTAAATTTTCCTCTCCATTGGAAACCTGCGCCAGCTGAACATAAATCAATTGGATGAAATATTTACATTTATAAAATTGAGGCCAAACGATATAAATAGACGAAGGAACGTTATGATATCTTGTGAATTTGTGATTTCTCACTTTTCACAATGGGAACAATGTGACTTAGCTTTGTTCAGTATTGTTGAAGGATGTGGTGGAGCTGTGTTCAGTATTGTTGGGGAAAAAAAGGATGTGACGGGGCTTTGTTCAGTATTGTTGGGGAACAAAAGGATGTGACGGAGCTTTGTTCAGTATTGTTGGGGAACAAAAGGATGTGACGGGGCTTTGTTCAGTATTGTTGGTGAACAAAAGGATGTGACGGAGCTTTGTTCAGTATTGTTGGTGAACAAAAGGATATGACGGGGCTTTGTTCAGTATTGTTGGGGAACAAAAGGATATGACGGGGCTTTGTTCAGTATTGTTGGGGAACAAAAGGATGTGATGGAGCTTTGTTCAGTATTGTTGGGGAACAAAAGGATGTGATGGAGCTTTGTTCAGTATTGTTGGGGAACAAAAGGATGTGATGGAGCTTTGTTCAGTATTGTTGGGGAACAAAAGGATGTGGTGGAGCTGTGTTCAGTATTTTTGGGGAACAAAAGGATGTGGTGGAGTTGTGTTCAGTATTGTTGGGGAACAAAAGGATGTGGTGGAGCTGTGTTCAGTATTGTTGGGGAACAAAAGGATGTGACGGAGCTTTGTTCAGTATTGTTGGTGAACAAAAGGATGTGGTGGAGCTGTGTTCAGTATTGTTGGGGAACAAAAGGATGTGACGGGGCTTTGTTCAGTATTGTTGGGGAACAAAAGGATGTGATGGAGCTTTGTTCAGTATTGTTGGGAACAAAAGGATGTGATGGAGCTTTGTTCAGTATTGTTGGGGAACAAAAGGATGTGATGGAGCTTTGTTCAGTATTGTTGGGGAACAAAAGGATGTGGTGGAGCTGTGTTCAGTATTTTTGGGGAACAAAAGGATGTGGTGGAGTTGTGTTCAGTATTGTTGGGGAACAAAAGGATGTGGTGGAGCTGTGTTCAGTATTGTTGGGGAACAAAAGGATGTGACGGAGCTTTGTTCAGTATTGTTGGTGAACAAAAGGATGTGGCGGAGCTGTGTTCAGTATTGTTGGGGAACAAAAGGATGTGACGGAGCTTTGTTCAGTATTGTTGGTGAACAAAAGGATGTGGTGGAGCTGTGTTCAGTATTGTTGGGGAACAAAAGGATGTGACGGAGCTTTGTTCAGTATTGTTGGTGAACAAAAGGATGTGGTGGAGCTGTGTTCAGTATTGTTAGGGAACAAAAGGATGTGGTGGAGCTTTGTTCAGTATTGTTGGTGAACAAAAGGATGTGACGGAGCTTTGTTCAGTATTGTTGGGGAACAAAAAGATGTGGTGGAGCTGTGTTCAGTATTGTTGGTGAACAAAAGGATGTGGTGGAGCTGTGTTCAGTATTGTTGGGGAACAAAAGGATGTGGTGGAGCTGTGTTTAGAGTTTGTGGGGAACAAAAGGATGTAGTAGAGCTGTGTTCAGTATTGTTGGGGAACAAAAGGATGTGGTGGAGCTGTGTTCAGAGTTTGTGGGTAACAAAAGGATGTAGTAGAGCTGTGTTCAGTATTGTTGGGGAACAAAAGGATGTGGTGGAGCTGTTTTCAGAGTTTGTGTGGAACAAAAGGATGTGGTGGAGCTGTGTTCAGAGTTTGTGGGGAACAAAAGGATGTGGTGGAGCTGTGTTCAGTATTGTTGGGGAACAAAAGGATGTGGTAGAGCTGTGTTCAGTATTGTTGGTGAACAAAAGGATGTGGTGGAGCTGTGCTCAGTATTGTTGGGGAACAAAAGGATGTGGTGGAGCTGTGTTCAGTATTGTTGGGGAACAAAAGGATGTGGTGGAGCTGTGTTCAGTATTGTTGGGGAACAAAAGGATGTGGTAGAGCTGTGTTCAGTATTGTTGGTGAACAAAAAGATGTAGTAGAGCAGTGTTCAGTATTGTTGGGGAACAAAAGGATGTGGTAGAGCTGTGTTCAGTATTGTTGGTGAACAAAAGGATGTAGTAGAGCTGTGTTCAGTATTGTTGGGGAACAAAAGAATGTGGTGGAGCTGTGTTCAGTATTGTTGGGGAACAAAAGGATGTGGTGGAGCTGTGTTCAGAGTTTGTGGGGAACAAAAGGATGTGGTGGAGCTGTGTTCAGTATTGTTGGGGAACAAAAGGATGTGGTGGAGCTGTGTTCAGAGTTTGTGGGGAACAAAAGGATGTAGTAGAGCTGTGTTCAGTATTGTTGGGGAACAAAAGGATGTGGTAGAGCTGTGTTCAGTATTGTTGGTGAACAAAAGGATGTGGTGGAGCTGTGTTCAGTATTGTTGGGGAACAAAAGGATGTGGTGGAGCTGTGTTTAGAGTTTGTGGGGAACAAAAGGATGTGGTGGAGCTGTGTTCAGTATTGTTAGGGAACAAAATGATGTAGTAGAGGCGTGTTCAGTATTGTTGGGGAACAAAAGGATGTGGTGGAGCTGTGTTCAGTATTGTTGGGGAACAAAAGGATGTGGTGGAGCTGTGTTCAGTATTGTTGGGGAACAAAAGGATGTGACGGAGCTTTGTTCAGTATTGTTAGGGAACAAAAGAATGTGGTGGAGCTTTGTTCAGTATTGTTGGTGAACAAAAGAATGTGGTGGAGCTGTGTTAAGTATTGTTAGGGAACAAAAGGATGTAGTAGAGCTGTTTTCAGTATTGTTGGGGAACAAAAGGATATAGCGGAGATGTCAGTCCGACAGAGTGAGGTTGCTATATACCGGCAAGTTTTGTCGTCCACAGTGTGTTGAATAAACCAGAACGGACACAAAGCTGGAGTCTTCTTTATTCAACGCTCCGAGAGGTGGATCTTAGGGAGGGGAAGGCGCGCCGGACCGGCTACCGTCCGCAGAACCTCCTGGACCCAGAAGACAGCTCTTTTATCCACAAGTTCAATGCCCTGAGGTGAGGAAGGATGCAGACGAAATATTCACATGCAAACTGGGAAATATGCCAAAAGGGTATATAAGGTTTATCACATCAATTAGAATTGAAGGTAAAATATCTCCTACAAATGCCGTGGTACCTGGGTGAGCAGCGAGGTCGGACTACCCCAGTCCTCCAGGAGAGAGAAATGGTCATGATCTTCAATCACTTGGACTCGGGTTTGGACTCCGCGGTCCGAGAGGGCGCTGCAGTACTCGTTGGTCTGCTCCTTGAACTTCGGGGACTCGTATTGGGGAATGATGAAGTGGACTGGAGGGAGGTCCGCGGGGAGCGAGGCGACGTAGCGCAGGGCGGAGACAGCCTCGGCGTTGGACCTGCGGCACAAAGACCGTCAATGGCGCTTCCGTAGTTTGGTTTCACCAACTCCGTGGTTAGATGTCATCTGCCGAAGTATGTTGCAGAACTCGCCAATTCTTGAATGACTGAGCGACTGCCATCTACCTCGTCAAGCCCAGGTTCTCCCTGAGCTGAGGGCCAGTAGTGGCAGGAAGTAGTACAGCCCCCAACTGAGGACCTACCTCGTCAAGCCCAGGTCCTGCCTGAACTCAGAGGCTAGGAGTGGCAGGAAGTCGTACAGTCCCCAACTGAGGACCTACCTCGTCAAGCCCAGGTCCTCCCTGAACTCAGAGGCCAGGAGTGGCAGGAAGTCGTACAGCCCCCAACTGAGGACCTACCTCGTCAAGCCCAGGTCCTCCCTGAACTCAGAGGCCAGGAGTGGCAGGAAGTCGTACAGCCCCCAACTGAGGACCTACCTCGCCAAGCCCAGGTCCTCCCTGAGCTGAGGGCCAGTAGTGGCAGGAAGTCGTACAACCCCCAACTGAGGACCTACCTCGTCAAGCCCAGGTCCTCCCTGAACTCAGAGGCCAGGAGTGGCAGGAAGTCGTACAACCCCCAACTGAGGACCTACCTCGTCAAGCCCAGGTCCTCCCTGAACTCAGAGGCCAGGAGTGGCAGGAAGTCGTACAGCCCCCAACTGAGGACCTACCTCGTCAAGCCCAGGTCCTCCCTGAACTCAGAGGCCAGGAGTGGCAGGAAGTCGTACAGCCCCCAACTGAGGACCTACCTCGTCAAGCCCAGGTCCTGCCTGAACTCAGAGGCCAGGAGTGGCACGAGGTCGTACAGCCCCGAGACTAGGATCAAGCCCTTGACGCCTGCAGCACTGTCCACCCTGCTGAGCGCCCCTGCTATGAAGGTAGCCCCAAAGCTGTGTCCGCACAGGTACAGGTCCCTGCAAACATCCCGCCTTCTTTTTGATATGGATGGATTATCAACATTTTGCTGTTATAGGCGGCCGGTGTTTCAGGGAGAAATCTGCGCAGGTTTGGCTGCTGGCAGATGGCCTTTGCATGGACAGGTTCCAATAGCTATGGGATTACGCAAACGTCTGGTACCTAGACCAACATATCACGGTCGGAACTGTGTCACGTGGTATTCTATCAAAGTGACATTAAACAAGTTATGTGACAGACCTGGACTTCCCGAAGTCCTGGATCCAGCGCAGCGCGGCGTCCATCTGCTCCGGCATCTTGTCCACGGGCTCTGGACATTCCGCACACTTGGACTGATGGTCAACAGTCGTCCGTTCTCTTCACTGGATTTCCTGGCGACTGCTGTGATCGCCGGACGTCAGGCTAGAGATTCAGGCGGAATTCTTACTTCATGTTCTAGGTGTGTCTACCTATGTCACAATATGTTGCTCGAGTTTAGGGGCAGGCGCAATAAAATGATAAAATTCGGGTTAAGAATTGAAAAAATATATATTTTATTGCCTAATATATCTTTTAAAGAAATATCTGTAAGTTAAAACATTTTATTTATATATATATTGACTTAAATTATTTATTATGGAACTTTTTATAACGAACAAATTTAATTCATAAAATGGCTAACAGATGGCGCCACATGCTGTTCCATCGGTAATCTCCTTTCGGCCTTGTTTTTCTTAGACTCAAATGTCGTCGTCACATGTGGCCATTATACACACCCGGACATGACGTGTAGACATCACATGTATACATGACGTGTAGACATAAACGTGTAGACATGACGTGTAGACATCACACCCGGACATAACGTGTAGACATGACGTGTAGACATGACGTGTAGACATAACGTGTAGACATGACGTGTAGACATGAGGGGGAGACATCACATGTAGACATGACGTGTAGACATGACGTGTAGACATAACGTGTAGACATGACGTGTAGACATGACGTGTAGACATGAGGGGGAGACATCACATGTAGACATGACGTGTAGACATGACGTGTAGACATGACGTGTAGACATAACGTGTAGACATGAGGGGGAGACATCACATGTAGACATGACGTGTAGACATCACACCCGGACATAACGTGTAGACATGACGTGTAGACATAACGTGTAGACATGACGTGTAGACAAGAGGGGGAGACATCACATGTATACATGACGTGTAGACATCACACCCGGACATAACGTGTAGACATCACACCCGGACATGACGTGTAGATATAAACGTGTAGACATGACGTGTAGACATAAACGTGTAGACATGACGTGTAGACATAAACGTGTAGACATAACGTGTAGACATAACGTGTAGACATCACCCCCGGACATAACGTGTAGACATGACGAGTAGACATCACATGTAGACATGACGTGTAGACATAAACGTGTAGACATAACGTGTAGACATAACGTGTAGACATCACACCCGGACATAACGTGTAGACATGACGAGTAGACATAACGTGTAGACATGACGTGTAGACATAAACGTGTAGACATAACGTGTAGACATCACCCCCGGACATAACGTGTAGACATGACGAGTAGACATCACATGTAGACATGACGTGTAGACATAAACGTGTAGACATAACGTGTAGACATAACGTGTAGACATCACACCCGGACATAACGTGTAGACATGACGAGTAGACATAACGTGTAGACATGACGTGTAGACATAAACGTGTAGACATAACGTGTAGACATAACGTGTAGACATGACGTGTAGACATAAACGTGTAGACATAACGTGTAGACATAACGTGTAGACATGACGTGTAGACATAACGTGTAGACATGACGTGTAGACATGAGGGGGAGACATCACATGTATACATGACGTGTAGACATCACACCCGGACATAACGTGTAGACATAAACGTGTAGACATGACGTGTAGACATAAACGTGTAGACATGACGTGTAGACATAAACGTGTAGACATAACGTGTAGACATAACGTGTAGACATCACCCCCGGACATAACGTGTAGACATGACGAGTAGACATCACATGTAGACATAACGTGTAGACATCACACCCGGACATAACGTGTAGACATGACGAGTAGACATGACGTGTAGACATAACGTGTAGACATAACGTGTAGACATAACGTGTAGACATCACCCCCGGACATAACGTGTAGACATGACGTGTAGACATAAACGTGTAGACATGAGGGGGAGACATCACATGTAGACATAACGTGTAGACATCACACCCGGACATAACGTGTAGACATGACGAGTAGACATAACGTGTAGACATGACGTGTAGACATAAACGTGTAGACATAACGTGTAGACATAACGTGACAATTTTTTTTTTTTTTGACAATTAAAAATATTTTATTGACTACATAGTCAATCATTACTCCTAAGAGTTAAGCAGGAGGAACCAAATATTTACAATTCAAAACAAATCAGGCGGTGTCCCCACCGAGGCTCGTCTGGGCCCAATCAGGAGGGCAACATCCCCCCTGAGCGCGGACATGCCCTCACGCACAAAGGGATCGGCGTCCCGAGCGCGCTCGATGACGGCGCTGATGAAACCAGCGAGGAGGCTCCTCCTCCGAGTGGACAGGCGCCTGATGAGAGGTTCCCTATCCTCGGGGTATATGATGGCTTCTGTGATGTTACTCTCACTGATCCCCAATCCCCAGTCGCGTTCTTTGTTTAATTCTTGTAGTATGTCGTCTGCCTCCGTCCAGCGGTCATCAATGAATTGGCAGGACAGTGGAGGTGGAGGTGTCGCGATGTGCGGCGACGTCTTTTCCCCGTGGGGAAAGGGTGGTGTTGTCTCAGCGAGCCGAGGCGCAGGCGGTGGGGGTGTGTCTCGCTCTTTCTCCGTCATTGGATCGTCCTCCTCCATGTCCGTCGGGGCGGGCGGCGGAGGTGTCATCAGAGGAGGTGTCAGTTTCTCCCTGTGGGTAGTGGGCAGCATAGGCTCAGCGGGCCGAGGCGCAGGCAGTGGGGGAGTTGGAGGCACTGCAGCTGGTGTTGTCCTCAGCTCAGCTTTGACTTGCTCGAGGACTTTGTAGAGGTTGCTGGCTGCTCCGGGCCTCAGATCTAAGATTTGCCTGATAAGTCCGGCGAGGGCGTTGCACTGCGAAGGCGGCAGGAGGGGTACACTCCTCTGCGTTTTGGTCCTCGAGGAGAGGAGGTCCAGGACCTCCTCCCGCCCAAGACCAAGGGCGTCCGTCTCAGCGAAGGACACGCTGGGGTGCCTCTCGATGAACGTATCGAGGTCGATCCTCGTTGCGTTCTTTGCTGTTGACGTGAAGGACGCAGAGGTCTCCTCCACGATGGACATCTCCACGTCCGGTGTTGGGGCCGCAGGCTCGCGACTCCCAGGTGTTCGCAGGGACGGAGCAGGGGTCACTGGTGGAGGGGCAGGAGGCGCATCCTCCGCAGGTAAGGCCGAAGGCGCTGGTTGTGGTTGCCGGAGTGCTGCAGGTGGATGGAGCGCAGCTCGGCTTGTGGGAGGTACGTCGGAGACCTCCATGGTTGGGCTGGGGGATGCCGGAGGTGGAGGCTGGGCAGATGGTTGTTGAGGCAGCCTAGTCGCAGTCGCTGGTGGGACGCTGGTTGGAGAGGTTGGTGTGGCCGGTCCAGGAGCGGTGGTTCGCCCTGCAAGCAGGGGACAGTTGGCCCTGCGGTGCCCCTGCCCGTGGCATCTGGAGCACTTAATGCCGGAGGACAGGTAAGAGGGCCAGGCCTCGCCTTTGATGGTGATGTTGAGGCGGGTGGGGAGCCTCTCGGTGGTCACTCCCTCGTGGAGGACGATGAACGCCTCACGGCGGCCGTCGGTGTAGGTGTATGGGCCGGCCTTCATCATTTTGGGCGCGATGGATGTAATGCGCCCATAGGGCCCAAGGGCCTTGATGATGGCTGAGTCCTCCACGAAGAAGGGGAGGTTGCCCACCGTTATCCTCTCCGCTCTTTTGCGGAAAGGGAAAGCCCTCAAGGCCGTTGTTAATGAGGCGCTCGGCGAGGCCTCTGTTGGCCAGCCCCAGGAGTTGGTGGCCGTTTACCTTGGAGACTTGGATGACTCCGGCGGTTCCTCCAAGTAGCCTGTCCAGCGCCCTCAGGTAATGGAAGGGCTGCAGTTCGGGGCCGTGTTCCAGGTAGACGCAGTGCTCCTCAGCAGAGGACGCCTGCCGCGCCCGGGCCTCCGTGATGTGGGCCCTGGTTGTCGGGATCTCCTGCGCCCGCGGCACCGAACGCGCCGATGATTGCGTTCGGCGACTGCTCCTGGCACCTCCGATGTTGGAGGATGGTGCAGCGGCTGTAGGCGAATTCGAAGATTCGCGGCGCCTCTTCCTGGTCTTCACGACGGTGAAGTCGTTGTCCGCTCCAGGGCCCGAATCCTCAATGCAGTCCGCCCAGTTTCTCAGGACACGGGCAGCGCCATTGGATGACGAACCGGCCGGTAAGCTGAGCGTGACGTCATCACGCGCGGCGGCCAGATTTACATCTCTAACGCCTGCCGGCGGATTTACATGATCTCGATTTTCAGAAATTTCTTTGGAGATTCTTTTCTGAATTCCGTTTTTCTTGGAATTCTTCACGCCAGTAGGAGGTGGGATGCTGGGCCTTCCAGGCTCTTGTCCAGCAGATCCCGAGCTCCCTGGCGATGCCGAATTCGGCATGTTTAAATTCATTTCATTGCTCGCCAGAGGCGAAAATCACGGAGCTCGCGCGACGCGTGGCCGCACGGCCGAGTGTAGACATGTGGTGTAGACATAACGTGTAGACATCACCCCCGGACATAACGTGTAGACATGACGAGTAGACATCACATGTAGACATGAGGGGGAGACATGACGTGTAGACATCACATGAAGACACCCACCATCAGGTACCAGGTCATACCCCACCAGCACGGTGGCCACTCCGCGGTCGTGCAGGACCTCGGCCAGGAAGGTGTAGTCCTCCCGGCTGGACAGTCACGTGATGTCAGAGAGGTGAGACAGCTTTTAACAAACGAATTGTTCGAATCTCTGCACACAGTCGGACCAAACAATACTATCCGGGTTGGTGCACCTCAGGTGTGACCGCTGGCAGAGAACTGAGTCGTTTTCGATATTTTTTCACAACTTTCAGATATTGAGGTTCATTTCTTGTTTAGACTGTTTTATTCGGCGCTGTTGGAGCGATCATGTCAAGTAAGACCGCGGAGTTATCCCACTAGGACAGAGTGGCGCTCTGCTGAAGCCAAAGACCTACCTGCCCTCCAGCCAGAACCCGCCGTGCACGAAGACGAACGCGGGAGCATCTGCAGCCCACGAGTCAGACACCTCCAGCCTGGTGCAGTCCCCACCTACCTGCGGGAAGTCCGTTGTCAACGATGTCAACCTGTTGTCGCGCTCCCGGGCCGTAGCGCTCCGTGCGGACCTGGATCGTGCCTAGGGCGCGGCAGGCCCGGCTCCCTGGACAGCTCAGCTACGTCTCTCCTATATCCTGTATGTGGTGGTGTCTTGTCCATATCCTGTATGTGGTGGTGTCTTGTCCATATCCTGTATGTGGTGGTGTCTTGTCCATATCCTGTATGTGGTGGTGTCTTGTCCATATCCTCTATGTGGTGGTGTCTTGTCCATATCCTGTATGTGGTGGTGTCTTGTCCATATCCTGTATGTGATGGTGTCTTGTCCATATCCTGTATATGGTGGTGTCTTGTCCATATCCTGTATGTGGTGGTGTCTTGTCCATATCCTCTATGTGGTGGTGTCTTGTCCATATCCTCTATGTGGTGGTGTCTTGTCCATATCCTGTATGTGGTGGTGTCTTGTCCATATCCTCTATGTGGTGGTGTCTTGTCCATATCCTGTATGTGGTGGTGTCTTGTCCATATCCTGTATGTGGTGGTGTCTTGTCCATATCCTGTATGTGGTGGTGTCTTGTCCATATCCTCTATGTGGTGGTGTCTTGTCCATATCCTCTATGTGGTGGTGTCTTGTCCATATCCTGTATGTGGTGGTGTCTTGTCCATATCCCCTATGTGGTGGTGTCTTGTCCATATCCTCTATGTGGTGGTGTCTTGTCCATATCCTCTATGTGGTGGTGTCTTGTCCATATCCCCTATGTGGTGGTGTCTTGTCCATATCCTGTATGTGGTGGTGTCTTGTCCATATCCTGTATGTGGTGGTGTCTTGTCCATATCCTGTATATGGTGGTGTCTTGTCCATATCCTGTATGTGATGGTGTCTTGTCCATATCCTGTATATGGTGGTGTCTTGTCCATATCCTGTATGTGGTGGTGTCTTGTCCATATCCTCTATGTGGTGGTGTCTTGTCCATATCCTCTATGTGGTGGTGTCTTGTCCATATCCTGTATGTGGTGGTGTCTTGTCCATATCCTCTATGTGGTGGTGTCTTGTCCATATCCTGTATGTGGTGGTGTCTTGTCCATATCCTGTATGTGGTGGTGTCTTGTCCATATCCTCTATGTGGTGGTGTCTTGTCCATATCCTCTATGTGGTGGTGTCTTGTCCATATCCTGTATGTGGTGGTGTCTTGTCCATATCCTGTATGTGGTGGTGTCTTGTCCATATCCTGTATGTGGTGGTGTCTTGTCCATATCCTGTATGTGGTGGTGTCTTGTCCATATCCCCTATGTGGTGGTGTCTTGTCCATATCCTCTATGTGGTGGTGTCTTGTCCATATCCTGTATGTGGTGGTGTCTTGTCCATATCCTGTATGTGGTGGTGTCTTGTCCATATCCTGTATGTGGTGGTGTCTTGTCCATATCCCCTATGTGGTGGTGTCTTGTCCATATCCTCTATGTGGTGGTGTCTTGTCCATATCCTGTATGTGGTGGTGTCTTGTCCATATCCTGTATGTGATGGTGTCTTGTCCATATCCTGTATGTGGTGGTGTCTTGTCCATATCCTGTATGTGGTGGTGTCTTGTCCATATCCTGTATGTGGTGGTGTCTTGTCCATATCCTGTATGTGGTGGTGTCTTGTCCATATCCTGTATGTGGTGGTGTCTTGTCCATATCCTCTATGTGGTGGTGTCTTGTCTCATATCCTGTATGTGGTGGTGTCTTGTCCATATCCTGTATATGGTGGTGTCTTGTCCATATCCTGTATGTGATGGTGTCTTGTCCATATCCTGTATATGGTGGTGTCTTGTCCATATCCTGTATGTGGTGGTGTCTTGTCCATATCCTCTATGTGGTGGTGTCTTGTCCATATCCTCTATGTGGTGGTGTCTTGTCCATATCCTGTATGTGGTGGTGTCTTGTCCATATCCTCTATGTGGTGGTGTCTTGTCCATATCCTGTATGTGGTGGTGTCTTGTCCATATCCTGTATGTGGTGGTGTCTTGTCCATATCCTCTATGTGGTGGTGTCTTGTCCATATCCTCTATGTGGTGGTGTCTTGTCCATATCCTGTATGTGGTGGTGTCTTGTCCATATCCTGTATGTGGTGGTGTCTTGTCCATATCCTGTATGTGGTGGTGTCTTGTCCCATATCCTCTATGTGGTGGTGTCTTGTCCATATCCTCTATGTGGTGGTGTCTTGTCCATATCCTGTATGTGGTGGTGTCTTGTCCATATCCTGCTATGTGGTGGTGTCTTGTCCATATCCTGTATGTGGTGGTGTCTTGTCCATATCCTGTATGTGGTGGTGTCTTGTCCATATCCTCTATGTGGTGGTGTCTTGTCCATATCCTCTATGTGGTGGTGTCTTGTCCATATCCTGTATGTGGTGGTGTCTTGTCCATATCCTGTATGTGGTGGTGTCTTGTCCATATCCTGTATGTGGTGGTGTCTTGTCCATATCCTGTATGTGGTGGTGTCTTGTCCATATCCCCTATGTGGTGGTGTCTTGTCCATATCCTCTATGTGGTGGTGTCTTGTCCATATCCTGTATGTGGTGGTGTCTTGTCCATATCCTGTATGTGGTGGTGTCTTGTCCATATCCTGTATGTGGTGGTGTCTTGTCCATATCCCCTATGTGGTGGTGTCTTGTCCATATCCTCTATGTGGTGGTGTCTTGTCCATATCCTGTATGTGGTGGTGTCTTGTCCATATCCTGTATGTGATGGTGTCTTGTCCATATCCTGTATGTGGTGGTGTCTTGTCCATATCCTGTATGTGGTGGTGTCTTGTCCATATCCTGTATGTGGTGGTGTCTTGTCCATATCCTGTATGTGGTGGTGTCTTGTCCATATCCTGTATGTGGTGGTGTCTTGTCCATATCCTCTATGTGGTGGTGTCTTGTCCATATCCTGTATGTGGTGGTGTCTTGTCCATATCCTGTATATGGTGGTGTCTTGTCCATATCCTGTATGTGATGGTGTCTTGTCCCATATCCTGTATATGGTGGTGTCTTGTCCATATCCTGTATGTGGTGGTGTCTTGTCCATATCCTCTATGTGGTGGTGTCTTGTCCATATCCTCTATGTGGTGGTGTCTTGTCCATATCCTGTATGTGGTGGTGTCTTGTCCATATCCTCTATGTGGTGGTGTCTTGTCCATATCCTGTATGTGGTGGTGTCTTGTCCATATCCTGTATGTGGTGGTGTCTTGTCCATATCCTCTATGTGGTGGTGTCTTGTCCATATCCTCTATGTGGTGGTGTCTTGTCCATATCCTGTATGTGGTGGTGTCTTGTCCATATCCTGTATGTGGTGGTGTCTTGTCCATATCCTGTATGTGGTGGTGTCTTGTCCATATCCCCTATGTGGTGGTGTCTTGTCCATATCCTCTATGTGGTGGTGTCTTGTCCATATCCTCTATGTGGTGGTGTCTTGTCCATATCCTGTATGTGGTGGTGTCTTGTCCATATCCTGTATGTGGTGGTGTCTTGTGCATATCCTGTATGTGGTGGTGTCTTGTCCATATCCTGTATGTGGCGGTGTCTTGTCCATATCCTGTATGTAAATACTGTGTAATCCTCTCGTATAGATTCCTGATGTGCAAATCGATCAAGCGGAGCGTAGTGCCCGCCGACAGGATGTCGCTGTAGCCCGTCCACTTACTCTTCTTGATGACGCTCATGAAGTGGCCGACGACGGCCCCGGGAGTCATGCGGTGGGAGAAGAAGCCGGGCTGGTACAGCCGCGTCACCTCCTGCACATGCCACGACCCACAAACTTCATGTGTGGGTTGAACTATGTCTCAGCAATAATGGTCACATGGCGACAATGCCCTCAGCCACAATATCACGTGTTGGCTTCCCACAGCCACTATGTCACCTGGAATATTCCCACAGTAAATATGTGTCATGGCACTCAGTCGGATATCAATTGTTTGAATCTAGCGATCCGCTCGCTCTAAGAATTGATCCAGAAAAAGTGCGGCGACTCTTCTGAGATCCGAGCTACGGTGAATCGGCCCGACACAATGGAAGACTGATGTTCGGTTTAAAAACATTCTATTTTTTACATAACCTCCCATGACTTCAACAAACAACGTTTCTCCAATATCAGTATCGGAAATGAGAGTTTATTCAGGTTTTCAAACATTCATCTACAGCCATCTTCATTGGACGCGAAGCGCTTTCCAGAAACAATTTTTTTTGTGAGGGAAGAGATGGAAGTCTGAGGGTGCCAGTTCAGGAGAATAGGGGGGATGGCCGATCAAATCGCACCTTAAATCCCGCAGTTTTCTCATTGACAACAAACTTTTGTGAGAAGGTGCGTTGCCCTGGTGAAAGAAGATTTTGTCTTCCTCAAGCCAGGCATCTGGCGTGATCCAATTTTGACATCCAGCTTGTCAAGAAGTTTAGAGTTATAATATTCACCTATAATTGTTCTGCCTTTTTCAAAGTAATCAATTAATGATTCCTTTTGCATCCCACAACACACCGGCCACGACCTTTCCGGCAGATGCAATCGACTTCGCTTTCTTTGGCGCTGAACCAGCGGCTTCCACCCACTGCTTGGACTGCTGTTTGGTTTCTGGCGTGCAGCGGGGGCCCCATCCATGGAGACAAATCGCCGCACAAAATCGGTCAGATCCCTCTTGAATCGGTCAAAACATTGCTGCGAATGTCGTTTGGGCATTTGCTTTTGTTCTGCATTCAGCAAATGCGGCATCTATCTTACGCAGAGCTTTTGCATTCCTAATTCTTCGTGTAAGATGCTCCGCACCTTTTCTTCCCATATTCCTACGGCCTCAGCTATCTCACCCACTCGCCTGTCGTCCAACACGATATTGTGCACCTTTTCGGTAGTTTCCGGTGTGGTTGCAGTTTTGGCAGTCCTTCACGTGGGCCATCTTCGAGCGATGTGCGACCACGTTTAAATTCAGCTGTCCACTTTTTAACAGTTGAAATTTAAGGAGCAGAGTTCCCATAAACTTTTGTCAACTTCGGATGGATTTCTATGCAGGTTAATCCATCCAAAACGAAGGAGTTAATAATTACACGATATTCAAGTTTATCCCTTTTAACGAAACACGCGCAAGACGTGTACTCGTTTACACAAACTACTTGAGCGAACAAGCTGAAAGTGGTCTTACGAACTAATACATGCGCGCGCAGGGAGGAAACGTAATCTCTGGCCGATTGGGATGCCATCTGTGGGTCACCCTCGTAATTATTTGTAGAGATAAGCGACCCACTCACAAACTGACTCGTTCACCCGATCAGAAATAATTTCGAACTCTAAGGAAGAACCAACATCAGGTATCATGTAACACACGACCTGGGTATCTGATATTTTCTGGATGTAAAGAATATTTCTTGAGTAGTTTCTCTGTGGTATATTTCTATAGGAGGTTTTAGCTGAATATTGTATTCTTCACCAGTTAGCGGGGAGTCAGCGAGCTCCCAGTGAGAAGTTCATCTCAGAAAAAGAAATGTTTCGCCATCACGGCTAATATAATGGTTTATTTGACGGTGTTTTGGGATAAAATAAAACTCTCAGTTCTAATCTGGACCCCAAGTTATTGGTGGAGAGAAGCAGTGAAGCCTCTGTGAAGGCCGCTCCAATCTTTGTCAACACAGAGTTCTGTCGTGATGATGCAATATCGTGTTGCAATAATGTTTTTTTCTTCACATTTATGTTACAGTGTTCACTCGTGTTACAGTGTTCATTATCGTGTTACAGTGTCCACTATCGTGTTACAATGTCCACTATCGTGTTACAGTGTTCACCATCGTGTTACAATGTCCGCTATCGTGTTACAATGTCCACTATCGTGTTACAGTGTTCACCATCGTGTTACAATGTCCGCTATCGTGTTACAATGTCCACTATCGTGTTACAGTGTTCACCATCGTGTTACAATGTCCGCTATCGTGTTACAATGTCCACTATCGCGTTACAATATGTTGATATCCTTTGTTACAATAATCACTATCGTGTTACAATGTTCATTATCGTTTTACAATTACAATATTTTTATTATCGTTTTACAATGTTCAATATCGTGTTATAGTGTTCACCATCGTGTTAAAATATTCACCATCGTGTTACAGTGTTCACTATCGTGTTATAGTGTTCATTATCGTTTTACAATGTTCAATATCGTGTTACAGTGTTCACCATCGTGTTAAAATATTAACTATCTTTTTACAATGTTCATTATCGTATTAAAATATTCACTATCGTGTTACAGTGTTCATTATCGTGTTACAGTGTTCACTATCGTGTTACAGTGTTCATTATCGTGTTACAGTGTTCATTATCGTGTTATAGTGTTCACTATCGTATTAAAATATTCACTATCGTGTTACAGTGTTCATTATCGTGTTACAGTGTTCACTATCGTATTAAAATATTCACTATCGTGTTACAGTGTTCACTATCGTGTTACAGTGTTCACTATCGTGTTACAATGTTCATTATCGTGTTACAGTGTTCATTATCGTGTTACAGTGTTCATTATCGTGTTACAGTGTTCATTATCGTGTCACAATGTTCAATATCGTGTTACAGTGTTCACCATCGTGTTACAGTGTTCACTATCGTGTTACAATGTTCACTATCGTGTTACAGTGTTCATTATCGTGTTGATAACTTTTGTTACAGCGTTCATTATCGTGTTACAGTGTTCACCATCGTGTTAAAATATTCAATATCGTGTTACAGTGTTAATTATCGTGTTACAGTGTTCACTATCGTGTTACACTGTTCACTATCGTGTTACAATGTTCAGTATCGTGTTACAGTGTTCACTATCGTGTTACAGTGTTCACTATCGTGTTACAATGTTCAGTATCGTGTTACAGTGTTCATTATCGTGTTGATAACTTTTGTTACAGTGTTCACCATCGTGTTAAAATATTCACTATCGTGTTACACTGTTCACTATCGTGTTACAATGTTCACTATCGTGTTACAATGTTCACTATCGTGTTACAGTGTTCACTATCGTGTTACAATGTTCACTATCGTGTTACAGTGTTCACTATCGTGTTACAGTGTTCACTATCGTGTTACAGTGTTCATTATCGTGTTGATAACTTTTGTTACA
>CP092869.1:103835029-103859886 GCA_030710605.1 Cordylochernes scorpioides | reverse complement strand
TCCTTTGAAAACCCGCATGTCATTCTATCTAACTCTATCCTTTGAAAACCCGCATGTCCTTCTATCTAACTCTATCCTTTGAAAACCCGCTTGTCGTTCTATCTAACTCTATCCTTTGAAAACCCGCATGTCATTCTATCTAACTCTATCCTTTGAAAACCCGCATGCCATTCTATCTAACTCTATCCTTTGAAAACCCGCATGTCATTCTATCTAACTCTATCCTTTGAAAACCCGCATGTCATTCTATCTAACTCTATCCTTTGAAACCCGCATGTCCTTCTATCTAACTCTATCCTTTGAAAACCCGCATGTCCTTCTATCTAACTCTATCCTTTGAAAACCCGCATGTCGTTCTATCTAACTCTATCCTTTGAAAACCCGCATGTCGTTCTATCTAACTCTATCCTTTGAAAACCCGCATGTCATTCTATCTAACTCTATCCTTTGAAAACCCGCATGCCATTCTATCTAACTCTATCCTTTGTAAACCCGCATACCATTCTATCTAACTCTATCCTTTGAAAACCCGCTTGTCGTTCTATCTAACTCTATCCTTTGAAAACCCGCTTGTCGTTCTATCTAACTCTATCCTTTGAAAACCCGCATGTCATTCTATCTAACTCTATCCTTTGAAAACCCGCATGTCGTTCTAGCTCTGTTCTATGTACACACTACAATGAATCTGTTGTTTCTGCCACTCTAGCCCTGCTCACACCACCCGTCATAGAATCCTCCCCAGGAAAAAGTCACCACCACCCACCCAGCACTCCTTGCCTTACCGGCGAATCCACGGCGCCTATCTCTGCTAAGAAAGATACGTAGGAGATAAGATAAGCAGAGAAATATTCCCTGGTATGGATTATCGCGATGCGTGTATTCACCGCTGCCGGAATGAACGAAGTGAGCTAGCCGCTTCACTCCCTAACAAAGCTGCTGTTCGACGAATTGTATCTTAAATAAAACTCAATCTCAAGAAGGACATAATATTTTATGCATTGAATGGATCACAGGAATTAATGCCGTGTCTAGACCAGTTCTAACTGCCAGGGCTCTTGTGGCCCAGTCCCATTAATCCCTTCAGAATGTCGCCCCACGCCTGTCTCGTGACGAGGGTTCCGAAAATCGAAAACTCCCTTAGAAAGCACACCTGTCTCCCACTTTACAGAGATTATCGTGAAAAGGAACAGAATGGCAGGTACTTCCGCTTGAGTTCAACACGCACATTTTGAGTTCGTTTGAAAACCTCTTACTTTCTCTAAAGATAATCGTTGATAATAAATGTGCCATTTTGGAAGGTGATTCTGGCGGAGTACATCCTTGGAGTGCGGACGGGTATCACTGGAGGTTGTCATTATTAAACAGATTTTGAGTTTTTGTGTGAGGATCATGAAAATGGGAGAGAGCAGGTTGCCTCGCGTTCGTTTAGCACACCTCTGGACACTGCACAACCACCCGAGAGCAGGCTGCAAATTTGTTGAAAACCTGTCAACTATTTTAGATTCAAAGGGCTTTTCGTTCTTGAAGGGTTGTACCGACTATACTGTTATGCAGACCGAAATACCCGGTTTTATTCGAATAGCAACTGAACAAAGCATTCAAAATGACAAAGCGCAAATCTTAGATACCTGGGCTGAACACCTCGCATGGCATTAATTCCTACTGGCCTGGCCGAAACCGTTTGGCTATACTTCGCGTAGACACGGGACAGAAATCTATGACCGACAACTATTCCTGGGTGATGACTTTTCATTCCAACAACCACCCGTACTAAAGCCAAGGTTCAACAACAACCACCCGTACTGAGGCCAAGGTTCCACAACAACCACCCGTACTGAAGCCAAGGTTCTACAACAACCACCCGTACTAAAGCCAAGGTTCCACAACAATCACCCGTACTGAGGCCAAGGTTCCACAACAACCACCCGTACTGAAGCCAAGGTTCCACAACAACCACCCGTACTGAGGCCAAGGTTCCACAACAACCACCCGTACTGAAGCCAAGGTTCCACAACAACCACCCGTACTGAAGCCAAGGTTCCACAACAACCACCCATACTAAAGCCAAGGTTCCACAACCACCCGTACTGAGGCCAAGGTTCCACAACCACCCGTACTGAAGCCAAGGTTCCACAACCGTCCGTACTGAAGCCAAGGTTCTACAACAACCATCCGTACTGAAGCCAAGGTTCCACAACCACCCGTACTGAAGCCAAGGTTCGACAACCACCCGTACTGAAGCTAAGGTTCCACAACCACCCGTACTGAAGCTAAGGTTCCACAACCACCCGTACTGAAGCTAAGGTTCCACAACCACCCGTACTGAAGCTAAGGTTCCACAACCACCCGTACTGAAGCCAAGGCTCGACAACCACCCGTACTGAGGCCAAGGTTCCACAACCACCCGTACTGAGGCCAAGGTTCCACAACCACCCGTACTGAGGCCAAGGTTCCACAACCACCCGTACTGAAGCCAAGGTTCCACAACCACCCGTACTGAGGCCAAGGTTCCACAACCACCCGTACTGAAGCCAA
Source organism: Cordylochernes scorpioides (assembly GCA_030710605.1). Classification (NCBI taxonomy): domain Eukaryota; kingdom Metazoa; phylum Arthropoda; class Arachnida; order Pseudoscorpiones; family Chernetidae; genus Cordylochernes; species Cordylochernes scorpioides. The sequence continues at coordinate 103,857,351 of CP092869.1, read as the reverse complement.
GGTTCCACAACCACCCGTACTGAAGCCAAGGTTCCACAACCACCCGTACTGAGGCCAAGGTTCCACAACCACCCGTACTGAAGCCAAGGTTCCACAACCACCCGTACTGAAGCCAAGGTTCCACAACCACCCGTACTGAGGCCAAGGTTCCACAACCACCCGTACTGAAGCCAAGGCTCGACAACCACCCGTACTGAGGCCAAGGTCCACAACCACCTGTACTGAGGCCAAGGTAAATAGCTTTTACAAAGCAACCTATCCTGCAACAACTAACATGATACAGTAGCCTGGAATATAAAGGTATATAAAAATAGCCAACTACCCATATCAGCCTAAAGAACAAGATCCCGTGGTTGAATGTCAGCCAGTCTGGTAAGCCACCCACCACGTGAACAAACCGTGGAATGAAAGCGACAGATGGGGCATGTTATAGGAATGCAATCAGGAGCAATCTTTGGGGAATCTATGCGTGACTAAGGTTTTATACATCAGTTTACATCACTCCATATAACAGCTTTAATTCAGATGTCTTCACGACCTAGCAATTCAATAAAGGTCGTTTCTAGCGACGTAGTTGTAGTGAAAAACACTTTTTAGAATTCTGTGAGATTCAACCAATTATATTTCTATAGGAGAAATCATTTCTTCACATGTCACTTAACACTGAAGCCGCGTGGTTATCGTGTCATCTACAATGAGATCTTGGAGAAGGTTTTTCCACAAAACTCAATAAACACAAAATATAGTAAAACGTCACGCAGCCGATCATTGCATTGATAATTCAATCCTGGGTCCGAGTTGTTCATTTCCCGTATATAACGCCATCCCGCTATTGTACCCCAGTATAGCGATACAACGCAGTTATGCTGTAAGTTGATTCGTGTGCGATACATCCCCATATAATTATCCAACTGCACAAATGCAAAATTTTTTTTTAAATAGTTAAATATCTAGTTGATAATGCTTCGTATGCGAACTCAGCATACATTTTAAAATATAAGTGCTCTCTGCAACTTTAAATAATTTGTATTTAGTACGAATTAATATTAGGAATTTTGAAAAGTGTCAAATTTCACATCTTTATATTTGGGTGTAATTTCAAGTAGAAAATTCAATTTGGGTTCCCTTTAAAAGGAGTGAGAATGGTAAATATAATTAGTTTCAATATACCGTTGCAGATGTGTCATTTAATTAAAGTACAGGTGCTAATGTAGTGGTACACATCGCCTAATAATGTGCGCCTTAGTTGTGTTCGAAAATATTCGTCTGCATTTTAATTCACACACATTAAACGTTTTTTAAATGTATTGTCAATAATTGAAAATATGATGTAAATATATAATTCATATATACGCAATGAAATATAAAAGGTTAGATATACATTCTTATTTAAAATGTGAAATTTATATATTCGATTGCAATCTAAATATAAAAATTACTTTTCGTTTTAAAAATAAATATGCATTTATATTTTAGCTTTAATTGAAAATAGGCCTATTTAAAAGGTTCCTGAGATGATATTTTAATGTTTGATGATAAATATTAATTATTAAGGAAATATTTTTATGTAAAGTATACCCATCAAAATGCAAACGCAAAAAAAATAAAAGCATTTTAAAAATCTCCATTTATACTAAAAATGCTCTTTGTAAAATACTTCAAATAAATATAGGTATTTTAAAACTCGTTTTAATAACTGTTAAACATGTATTGAAATAATAAAGTAGCATGTTTTCAGAAATAGTTGCAAAACAAACTTTACATGTCATTTTTTTTAAATAAAGAAATTTAATATTAAAAAACTATCAAATTAATAGGATTTAAAAATATATCGGGATGATAATAAATATAAAATAGATAAAATGTTTGTCAAACATTTTTCAGATCAACATTTATTAAAGCAAAAGAAGAAAACTAGGCTAAGAGCGAGCTTACCTTGCCATCGGCCGGCGTAAAGGCGAACCAAAACGGTGGCCATTGGCAGTGCCATCTGTTGATAAAACATGGAACTACAGCGGCGGTTACGTTTTTAAAAAATCGTTTGCTATAATGTTAAAATAAAATGTGGAGCCGTTTATCTTTATTTTCTGTGTGCAGATAGATAAGAGGATTGTTTTAATATCAAACCTAAATATATGGATTATAATTTATAAAAGGTTTTTTTTTTTTAATGTACAAGGTATGTCCCATAAGTTCCCGGACTGGGTCCATAAAAAAAAAAGGTAAGATTTAAAAAAAAAAAATTATTAAAACTTTTCAAAGTAATCCCCCCTTGCTTCAACGCACCAGCGCCATCGTTTCTCCCAATTGTCGAAACAGTTTTTAGAAGCCTCTTTTGGAATGCTCTTCAATGCTAACGGCGATTTTTCTATTATGTCATCCCTGGTGTCAAAATGTCTTCCTTTTAGAACTGCTTTAAGTTTGGGGAACAGGAAAAAGTCATTTAGTGCGATATCTGGGAAATAGGGTGGTTGAAGTAGGATTTGTGTCCCGTTTTTCGCCAAAAAGCTAGTCATCAAGTGCGCTGTGTGAGGGCGAGCATTGTCATGGTGTAGGATCCAGCCACCATTAGTCCATTTTTCTGGCCTTTTTTTTCGAATCGCTTCCCTTAGACGGCGAAGAATGCCCAAATACATATCCTTGATAACTGTTTGGCCTGCAGGAAGATACTCGTGATGAAAAATGCCCTTTTTATCCAAAAAAGCGACCAGCAACACCTTGTTTCTGGATTTCAATAATCTGGATTTTTTGGGTTTAAGCTCACCCTGACATCTCCACTCGGCAGATTGATGCTTGGTTTCAGGATCATAGCCATAGACCCATGTCTCGTAGCCTGTGATTATCTTGTCTTTCCATTCCGGATCCGTTCTTGTCATTTCCAACATGTCCTCACAGGTTGCAAGCCGACACAGTTTTTGCTCATTAGTGAGGAATCTTGAGATGAATTTTGCAGGAGTCTTTTTGATTTGGTTACGATCCTTCCAATCGTTGTTTTAGAGATGCCTGTGTCTTGCTCTAGCTCCAGCAAAGTGGTTCGAGGATTTTCTTTTATCAAATCGGTGATTTTTTGCACATTTTCATCAGTCCTTTGAAATTTTTGGGCGTCCTTGACGAAGATAACCTTCAATGGAAATTCTGCCAGCTTTAAATCTAGAATGCCATTCAAAAACAATTGTTCTCTTTGGGGAATGCTTTATTAAGCATTTAAAAAGTTTCGGTTGCTGATATTTGAAGTTTCACACAAAATTCTATGCAAATCCTCTGCTTCAATTTTCGTTCCATCGTAAAATCGCCGCAGCGCTATGTGTAACCTTTAAATAAATTAGAATAACTTTGGGGCGCGTGCACGTACCGCCTCGATATTGGTACCACCGTGTAGCCAGATATTTTTTCTATAATAAACATTCAAATTCATTTACATTTTTCATTTATTTATTTTTTTATGGACCCAGTCCGGGAACTTATGGGACATACCTTGTATTTTTAATTTACTTCAGTTCATATTCAATTTCGAACATTGGTGAATGGCTTGAGTTAAAAGGCGATCTATTGAATATAATTTAATATAAAAAGGCGTACCTGCATCTTTGAAAGAAAAACATTTTTTTCTCAAAATATTTCGAGGGCTTACTCCCTCTTTATAAATTTATATTACAAAATAGAACTTGAAAGTAATTAACAAATTCTTGCAGATCGCTTGGAAATAACTTTGTCATTGGTCAAAATGTTTTTTTTTTTAAATAATAAATTTAAAAATTGAATCCTTAAAATGATTTTAAAAATAATAAAATAAGAGTATATTATAACAATGAATATATGGAATTTAAAGGATTTTAAAATAATAATAGTAATAGAATTAATGTACATTATGCGTGTATATATATATAAACAATTAATTAGATATATTTTTAATAATTACAAATTTTAAAAATAAAAAGAATGGAAAAATAAATTAATCAGTGTAAATGATAAGTTTTAACAAAGAATAAGGAAACAAAAGTATAAATAAATTAAATCAACTGCGATTATATTATTATTATTATTTTTTAATTAGGCTAAGAGAGAGATATATGGCTCGGGGATTTCTACATATCTATTTACATTAGCTAATGCTGTGGCCTCCAGGAACTTGTGCTAATTACGTATGCCTCTGTAGATAGTTGATGTTTTGTCCCGTTCTGCTTGATGCCTCGATTGAAGACCCTGCTCCACCATGGCTATTCTTTCTTTGGCATTGCAATTTTTGCATGGAATTCTATACACAGAATCCTTTGAATTCCCTATCTCCTCCTTCTGTTTGTTAATATTATTCTGGACTATTGATTTTAGGGATAGTGCATTCTTAAAAATGGTGGTTATATCAAATTTCTTTAAAATATGAGATATTTTCTCAGATCCTGCTCCATATGGCATGATTAACATATTTTAATATCTGCTTTAGTAGAAAGACTTGTTTTTAAATGTAAGTTTATTAATGAATTCGTTAGGGTATCCATTGGTTATCAATTCTTCTTTGATAGTGTTCAGTTCTATATACCTTAGCTTGTCAGAGGAGCAATGCGTAAAGGCGCGCTTGGTAAGAATTTTTATGAACGAAATTTTATCGGAGATAAGACCAAAGGAGTTGGCATCTTATAAAATAGCTATTGTTTTAAATAAATTTGATATAACCACACTTTTAAGAATGCACCATTTATAAAATCAATAGTCCAGAATAATATTACCAAACAGAAAGAAGAGATAGGAAACACAAAGGATGCTGTGCATAGAATTCCAGGCAAAATTACAATGTCTCCTACTTTGAAGAGACCGGCCGCTTCCTGAGGACCAGATTCCGAGAGAACACAAATCTTCTTTGAAATATTCCAAGGAAAGATTTTCCATGATGGAGCACGGTCTCAATGGGGACATCAGCCTATCTACATGGACTTCCGTAACTCGCACCAAAGGAAGTTCCTGGAGGCCATAGCACCAATGAAGGACCCAGACAGTGTAAATAGATAGAAGAAATCTCCGAACCATTGGATTCTCTCTTGACCTTTTTTTAAAAATAATAATCTCAGTCAACTTCATTTGTATATACTTTTGTCTCCTTATTCTTAGTTAAATTTTATCATGTACACTCATTAATTTCTTTTTCTAATATTATTTTTATTTTTCATTAAATATTTGTATTCTTCCTTATTTCTCTCATGTACATTAATTCTATTACTATTATAATAAAAATCATTTAAATTCTATATATATACATTCTTATTAAAGGTAAAGACTCTTCTAGTAAGGTATATCAATTAAGAAGGTTCAGAAGATGAGTTTCTTTAATTGTAAAAACGCTACAAGCTTTCGGGCAAAAGCCCTTCGACAGGCAAAATATAACTATACTAAGAAAGATATCGATGGTTGTAGTGAATATATACACGTATTAATTTACATTTACAAAGGTTACTATTTACGGGTTAACACACAAATACAATATACTAGGGCCTACAGTAAGAGTAACTTAAACACAGAAAAAAAACGTGGACTCAAAAAGTACAACACCAACAAAAAAAGTAAATAATAAATCACAATTTGTTAAATAAAATAAAAAACAGTACTTAGCTTTATTGCTGCTTAGGTAGGGATCGGACCGGGGTTACACAGATATGCGCCGAGATTGCCAGACAAGGATATAACACGCAGAGAACACTTTAAGTGTCTCCACACGAATCCACCACACTGGCGTCGACTCATACCATAGCCCCCTTTATATACAAACATGACCACATTCGTCCAATTAGAATGCTGGAGAGATCGGTTTACTTATCTGATAAAACAACGTTCTTCGCACTAAAGAAATAGGATAAGATAAGCGTGCGAATATTTGTCAATATAATTTGACAAAAGGTCTCTTTCCAACAAAAAAAAAAAAACTAACCAATCTACCAAACATTCTTATTGTCCCGTAAGGAAAACCTCCCGCTATTCGGGAGGGAAAAGCTCACGGGAGCCATGTTATAAAGAAACAAACAAACAAAAAACTAAAGAGAGGAGAAGTAGGCATCCGGGTCGTTCCATAAAGGCGCCTTCCATCTTGCTCCTCCCAAAAGAAACTTGAAAAAAAAAAATCTGCGCAAACTACGTGAGTTACCATGAGTGATTACCAAACACACACATATATAATATGCTTTAGTATACAGAGTTTAATGGGGGACCAAATAAGCTCTCATCTGGGACCGGCTGGGTATGTTAGGTAGAGACTTAGGGTATTGACAGACGCTCACTTGATGAGAAACCGAACGATCCAATTCCATTCAGTTCTCTCAAGTCCAAGAGCTAAAAGCTCTTCTTAACGTCTGTTTCTAAGCGCTTTCATCCTATCGACATGTACAACTTTCACATCGTGCATGGTGACCCCTCTTACTCTAAAGTTAACATCGGAGACCCTAGCTTCCACACGGAAAGGCCCATAGACGTTGGAGTAACCTTCAGTCTTAGGAACAGCTAGCATTACCAGATCTCCTCTGTCGAAACTTCTGGAATAAGGTGGCCTAGGATTCATAAGCTTTTTAGCAGAATTACCTGACATAAACTGTCTGACAGTCTCCTTTGCTTTCCGCATCACCCTTAACCTCTCAGCCCAAGTAGGCTTCCTAAAACTATTAACAGACCCAGCACTACACTCACAGTTTCTGTTAAACTCAGTAGGTGGCAACTTTACAGCCTCGTTTTCAATGCGCTTCACTGATTTCTCCTCGAAGGAGCTTGAAACCATCGGTCTATGCACACTGGCAACGTAGCTAAGGTCTACATAATCTCGGTCTTCTGGTTTCAAGGAAATCATGTTGCAACGCTCCCGTATGGCAGGTAACGGGATATTGAATCTCCTTATATCATTGATTCCCAGAATCCCGTCGTAGGCCTTATCTCCGAGTGACATTAGCCAAAACCTTATCTCTCCCAGCTCAATGCCGTTTTCGTTACCAACTCTACAGGTTTTAACACGTGTAAGTGTCTGCTCTTGGCCTGTCACTGACACTATACGTAAAGTTTTAAGTGCATCGTCCCAATTCTCCTTCAAGACCTTACACTTTTCGGAATCAATAATACTGACTTGGCTTCCTGTATCGTATAACAGGTGCCACATATTGCCGTTAATATTAACCTTAACTATTGGCAGATTTCCATACGGATCTCCGCCATATGAACGTATGTTCACTATCTCGGCATTGTCAAGAGTATTGCGGTTGGCAAACATAGAAGACTGTCTTGAGCAACAATCACTAGCTATATGTCCTAATCTACACTCAGATGGACTCAGCCTGATTTCGCCCAACAATTTAGTCAGTTTTTCTATCTCACCTCTAAGATCTGCAATACACTGCTCATTTTCGTGCTTCATCCTGTTTACACTGGCACTAAGCATCTTCATCTCACTCTTAATGCTATTTATTTCTTCAACCCCTTCTACTGAACATACCCCTTTCATAAAGCTGCAACGGTGTTCTACACTATCCTCCGTGGCCATGACACTGACTGCTTTTTCTATTGATTTAGCCTCACTGCGAACAATAGCCTCTCTATACTTATCGAGCACATTTTCGAGGAAAATTTCGAACACTAGGCTATCGTCAAAACTGTACTCTACTTTATCTCTAATGGCCAGGAATCTTTCTTTAAAAACCATCGGACTTTCCCCAACTCTCTGCTTAAGACCTTCTATTAATTTAAGGCATTCCCTAATACCACGCGCTTTCTTAGGGTACAATACGTTCAGTTTACTAGCAATATTTTTGAAACTGCTATCGTTACGGATACCCATCTCCTCTAAGCTAAACCTAACTTCAGGGGATAAAGCCTCGAACATGAGCAATGCTTTGACCTCAGGATCCCATTTGCCTACTCGAGCTTTAAGCTCGACTTCCCGAATGAAAGAATCGAGATTAACCCCATTAAACACTGACAGGTTAAGCATAGAGTTCACAAACATGATGGAGTACAAAAAATAGTAATAAACCACTCAATCAAAGAAAAAAAAACGCACGTAAAATTACAGGAATTTACACGTGCAAACACCTGTAATCCTGGCAGGGCTCGCCAATGACAAATGTTACTATTTATGGGTTAACACACAAATGCAATATACTAGGGCCTACAGTAAGAGTAACTTAAACACAGAAAAAAAACGTGGACTCAAAAAGTACAACACCAACAAAAAAAGTAAATAATAAATCACAATTTGTTAAATAAAATAAAAAACAGTACTTAGCTTTATTGCTGCTTAGGTAGGGATCGGACCGGGGTTACACAGATATGCGCCGAGATTGCCAGACAAGGATATAACACGCAGAGAACACTTTAAGTGTCTCCACACGAATCCACCACACTGGCGTCGACTCATACCATAGCCCCCTTTATATACAAACATGACCACATTCGTCCAATTAGAATGCTGGAGAGATCGGTTTACTTATCTGATAAAACAACGTTCTTCGCACTAAAGAAATAGGATAAGATAAGCGTGCGAATATTTGTCAATATAATTTGACAACATAAATATAAAAATATAAAAAAGGCATGCAAATGAACAATTTAACTATTTGTAAAAGTGAAAAAGTACGAAAATAAAAATCCTAGAGGGTAATTCAAGAAATGCAGAAACATTAGCCGAAAGAAAAAGAATATCAATGAGGCAAATATATGACTGTAATGGATCTTCAACTGTAAACTAATTGTATCCAAGTAACTGCTCACTCCCCATCTTCAAAACTATTGAAAAGAACCGCATCATCTCCCATCTTACAACTTCAGGTTTCCCTCTATCCTTTATAGAAAAACACACCTATTCACCTGTTCCTCTTAACCCTCCTGCAACTTACAAATCCACATGTGTGATCCCATTCTCTTCCCTCTCAGTTAACCTCTCCCGTTTCCTCAAACCCTTTGGCATCCGTACCTTTTTTTTTTACTAACACACCTAACCTCCACTCACTCCTTAGGCATCCCATCACAAAAACCGACTCCTCCACTGATCCTCTAACATCTTCTGGAGCAGTCTACTCGGTCTCATGCCAACAGTGTCCTGCCACCTATGTGGGGGAGACCGGTAGGACCATTGCCATTAGAATGTCCGAGCACACACGCAACATCACCAACCGAGATACCCGTTCCCTTATTTTTCAACACATTGCATCTTCTGGCCATTCCTTTGACACTGCTAACCCAACCATTCACTACAAAAATATCTCCAACCTACACCAGAGATTGGTTCTGGAATCCATAGTTTCATCCAAGCTACACAGCATAAATAGAAAAATAGACATTCCCGCAATCTACACAAACTACATTTCCAATTGAACTTTTTCAGATTCTACCTTTGGTATATTAATAACCCCCCCCCCTTCCCACCACCTTCAGTCATACCGGTTCAAATCGGTTTTTGTCTCTCACTAGTCATTAAATACCAATTTCATAGATGGCAGCCCAGAACATAACCTTAACCGTACAAATCCACCCGTAATAGTTACTTGGATACAATTAGTTTACAGTTGAAGATCCTTTGCAGTCATATATTTGCCTCATTGATATTCTTTTTCTTTCAGCTAATGTTTCTGCATTTCTTGAATTACCCTCTAGGATTTTTATTTTCGTACTTTTTCACTTTTACAAATAGTTAAATTGTTCATTTGCATGCCTTTTTAATATTTTAATATTTTTATATTTATGTAAATTAATACGTGTATATATTCACTACAACCATCGATATCTTTCTTAGTATAGTTATATTTTGCCTGTCGAAGGGCTTTTGCCCGAAAGCTTGTAGCGTTTTTACAATTAAAGAAACTCATCTTCTGAACCTTCTTAATTGATATACATTCTTATATTATTGTTATTTCTGATATCAATGACACTCACAAAGTTGTTTTTTTACGATCTACAAGAATTTATAAATTACTTTTAAGTTTATCGTGCAATAAATTGATAAAGAGGGAGAAATCCTTCGAAATATTTTGAGAAAAATTTGTTTTTCTTTCACAGATGCAGGTACGCCTTTTTATGATTGGTGAATGGGTTAATGTGTAATGAGAAGAAATATTTTCACTGTTTGCAGTTGTCCGTTTCAATGTTGCAGGTCAAGGTTGTGATGTCTTTACTTCTTATGTGTTGCATAGGAATTTATATTTTTATAGATCCATACCCTCCCGAAATATTTCCATCCATATTTTGGCCATAGAATTGGCTTAGGTACTTCACTAGCTAAACACAACTATGCAAATTCTCAAGATTTCATTTGATTCCTGGTAAATTTCATAAGCCAAAGTCCGCCCAAGGTTGACGAGACCCATTAACCCGAAACCATGGTTTCCAAGTGGGCGTTCTAAGTGTTATGTCTTTTTCCGAAAGGAGTCCGTTAGTATTCGAAGACGGTCAAATAATGACTCCTAGGTTTAGCGTCTATTTTGACGGGAGACTTATTTTCATAGATCAATCTCTCTCCTCCCGGCTAAAGTTGCAAGTGGAGTTGGTCGGTTGACCAGAGTTAGAAATGGCACCGACAAATTTGCGCCCACAATCCGTCTGATGTACTGTGTGTCTCCAAGACGGCCAAACTAAACTGGTTCCTCTTTCTAGGGGCGCTGAGGTCTCCCTGGTTCTGTGCTATCTGCTGATGCTGGCTAAACTACGGATAGGGACCATGTGAGGAGAGATATTGGTTCCGGTTTCATGATCTTCCCAGAATACACTTACATTCTCTTTGCTATCTAAGACGATATACCAATTGTTCTCTCAAACCTAGTCGCCATCTATCCGTGAAACGCTATAAAGGATTCCTGTCACCTCTGGGAATATAAATGTCGATGGACCACCGACCAGGAATTCCTTGTGGCAGCAACATGGCTTGTGGCAGCAACATGGTGAGGTTCTTCCAAATAGGTCCAATTCTTCTCCCATATGTTCTGATGTTCCCGGATTAGAGCATTCAGCCTTTATGTCTCATTCGAGATTTCTGTCTTTTGTTTCTTTTCACAGTACGTGACATATACACTTTTAGATGAAAGGAAAAGATCAAACTTTTTTTCATTACAAAAAAAATCATAAGACGCCGCAGAAATTATTTGTTTCATTGTCTAATATTTCAAGAGTTTAAAGCCAGCCTTTACCAAATTATCTACAGGGTTGCTTACAGATAGTGCCAACCAAAATATTGATAACATATGGCCCCTTTTTTTCAAAAGAATTAAAATACAGGGTGGTCTGTAAGTCCCGATACCATTTTTAAAATTTCTAACTAATAAATCATTTATATTTGTCTAATTAACATATGTGTGTTCAGGTTCCATCCAAGTTTAATTCAGAAAATGTCATCCCTCGATATTAAAGAAAGAATTAAAATTATCAAACTCTGTTATCAACATGGTTACAGCTCTACGACGTCAATACATTCTGAGTCGTCTGCACCTTATAAATCAGCCGTAACAAGAATAATTTGAAACTACCGGTAGTGAGGCAGATCTCCCTGGATCAGGAACTCTGCTACCTGTGAAACTAATATAAACCTAGTTAAAGCATCTTTAGAAGCTAGTCCTCAAATATCAACAAGGAGGTTGTCTCAAGAGCTAAAAATACCCAGAACCTCCATCCAAAGAATGCTGAAAGGTCTTGGTTATAAACCCTATATTCCTAAATTAATTCGTGCACTTTATGAAGATGATTGGGATAGAAGGATGGAATTTTGTGAAAAAATGCTTGAAATGATCCAAAATGATGAAAATTTGCATAATCGAATAATGTGGACTGGTGAGGCTATTTTAAAATTGAATGGACGTGTCATTCGACATAATTGTGTTTATTGGGCTTCAGAAAATCCACAGGTAGAAATTGAGAAGGAAGTTAATTCCGCTGGCTTAACTGTTTGGGGTGGAATTTGTTCAGAAGGAATAATCGGACCGTACATTTTCGATGAAAAAGTAAATGGTGAGAATTATTTGAAAATGTTGGGGAGATTTATTCAGCCAAAATTGGCTGGAAAAAACCTTTTACTTCATGCAGGATGGTGCACCCGCCCATTACTCATACATTGTTAGAATATTTCTCAATGAAAAGTTCCCTCACAAATGGATGGGGCGCCGTGGACCCATTGATTGGCCTGCGCGGTCACCTGATCTTACTCCGGCAGATTTTCCTGTGGCGTTATTTAAAATATAAAATTTATTATCGAAAACCCAAGACTTCAGAGGAAATGAAAATTGCACTAGAAGAATAATTTAATCTTCTTGATGGGGATTTATGAGCTCGTGTTTGTCAAAGTTTCTCTAAAAGATTTAGATTGTGTTGGAAGCAAATGGAGGACATTTTGAACAGGTATTAAATTTAAATTTATTTGAAAAAAAAAAATAAAACTTCAATCTATTACCTAAAATAAAATTGTTTTTTAGTTTTTTTTTCTATTTTGTCTTCAAATTTTTAATAAAAAACAAAAGGGTTCGCGACTTACGGGCGACCCTGTATAGGAATTACTCTCTATTTGTAAAACATATATTTTCCCAATACCACAAACACAAATTTGTTTCTTGTGTCTCTACTAGAAGTTGTCGTCGGGAGTGGAAGCTAAAATCAATGTCAATCGAAATGAGAGAGACAAATACAATGTGTAAATTTTCCTCTCCATTGGAAACCTGCGCAAGCTGAACATAAATCAATTGGATGAAATATTTACATTTATAAAATTGAGGCCAAACGATATAAATAGACGAAGGAACGTTATGATATCTTGTGAATTTGTGATTTCTCACTTTTCACAATAGAACAATGTGACGGAGCTTTGTTCAGTATTGTTGGGGAACAAAAGGATGTGGTGGAGCTGTGTTCAGTATTGTTGGGGAACAAAAGGATGTGGTGGAGCTGTGTTCAGTATTGTTGGGGAACAAAAGGATGTGGTGGAGCTGTGTTCAGTATTGTTGGGGAACAAAAGGATGTGGTGGAGCTGTTTTCAGAGTTTGTGTGGAACAAAAGGATGTGGTGGAGATGTGTTCAGTATTGTTGGGGAACAAAAGGATGTGGTGGAGCTGTGTTCAGTATTGTTGGAGAACAAAAGGATGTGGTGGAACTGTTTTCAGAGTTTGTGGGGAACAAAAGGATGTGGTGGAGCTTTGTTCAGTATTGTTGGGGAACAAAAGGATATAGTGGAGCTGTGTTCAGTATTGTTGGGGAACAAAAGGATGTGGTGGAGCTGTGTTCAGTATTGTTGGGGAACAAAAGGATGTGGTGGAGATGTGTTCAGTATTGTTGGGGAACAAAAGGATGTGATGGAGCTGTGTTCAGTATTGTTGGGGAACAAAAGGATGTGATGGAGCTGTGTTCAGTATTGTTGGGGAACAAAAGGATGTGGTGGAGCTGTTTTCAGAGTTTGTGTGGAACAAAAGGATGTGGTGGAGCTGTGTTCAGAGTTTGTTGGGAACAAAAGGAGGTTGCGGAGTTGTCAGTCCGACAGAGTGAGGTTGCTATATACCGGCAAGTTTTGTCGTCCACAGTGTGTTGAATAAACCAGAACGGACACAAAGCTGGAGTCTTCTTTATTCAACGCTCCGAGAGGTGGATCTTAGGGAGGGGAAGGCGCGCCGGACCGGCTACCGTCCGCAGAACCTCCTGGACCCAGAAGACAGCTCTTTTATCCACAAGTTCAATGCCCTGAGGTGAGGAAGGATGCAGACGAAATATTCACATGCAAACTGGGAAATATGCCAAAAGGGTATATAAGGTTTATCACATCAATTAGAATTGAAGGTAAAATATCTCCTACAAATGCCGTGGTACCTGGGTGAGCAGCGAGGTCGGACTACCCCAGTCCTCCAGGAGAGAGAAATGGTCATGATCTTCAATCACTTGGACTCGGGTTTGGACTCCGCGGTCCGAGAGGGCGCTGCAGTACTCGTTGGTCTGCTCCTTGAACTTCGGGGACTCGTATTGGGGAATGATGAAGTGGACTGGAGGGAGGTCCGCGGGGAGCGAGGCGACGTAGCGCAGGGCGGAGACAGCTTCGGCGTTGGACCTGCGGCACAATGGCGCTTCTGTAGTTTGGTTTCGATATCTTCACCAACTCCCTGGTTAGATGTCATCTGCCGAAGTATGTTGCAGAACTCGCCAATTCTTGAATGACTGAGCGACTGCCTTCTACCTCGCCAAGCCCAGGTCCTCCCTGAGCTGAGGGCCAGTATTGGCAGGAAGTCGTACAGCCCCCAAATGAGGACCTACCTGGCCAAGCCCAGGTCCTGCCTGAACTGAGCGCCAGTAGTGGCAGGAAGTCGTACAGCCCCCAACTGAGGACCTACCTCGCCAAGCCCAGGTCCTCCCTGAACTGAGGGCCAGGAGTGGCAGGAAGTCGTGCAGCCCCCAACTGAGGACCTACCTCGTCAAGCGCAGGTCCTGCCTGAACTGAGGGCCAGGAGTGGCAGGAAGTCGTACAGTCCACAACTGAGGACCTACCTCGTCAAGCCCAGGTCCTCCCTGAACTCAGAGGCCAGGAGTGGCAGGAAGTCGTACAGTCCCCAACTGAGGACCTACCTCGTCAAGCCCAGGTCCTCCCTGAACTGAAGGCCAGGAGTGGCAGGAAGTCGTACAGCCCCCAACTGAGGACCTACCTCGTCAAGCCCAGGTCCTCCCTGAGCTGAGGGCCAGGAGTGGCAGGAAGTCGTACAGCCCCCAACTGAGGACCTACCTCGTCAAGCCCAGGTCCTCCTGAGCTGAGGGCCAGGAGTGGCAGGAAGTCGTACAGTCCCCAACTGAGGACCTACCTCGTCAAGCCCAGGTCCTCCCTGAGCTGAGGGCCAGGAGTGGCAGGAAGTCGTACAGCCCCCAACTAAGGACCTACCTCGCCAAGCCCAGGTCCTCCCTGAGCTGAGGGCCAGGAGTGGCAGGAAGTCGTACAGTCCCCAACTGAGGACCTACCTCGCCAAGCCCAGGTCCTCCCTGAGCTAAGGGCCAGGAGTGGCAGGAAGTCGTACAGCCCCCAACTGAGGACCTACCTCGTCAAGCCCAGGTCCTCCCTGAGCTGAGGGCCAGGAGTGGCAGAAAGTTGTACAGCCCCCAACTGAGGACCTACCTCGTCAAGCCCAGGTCCTCCCTGAACTGAAGGCCAGGAGTGGCAGGAAGTCGTACAGCCCCCAACTGAGGACCTACCTCGTCAAGCCCAGGTCCTCCCTGAACTCAGAGGCCAGGAGTGGCAGGAAGTCGTACAGCCCCCAACTGAGGACCTACCTCGTCAAGCCCAGGTCCTCCCTGAACTCAGAGGCCAGGAGTGGCACGAGGTCGTACAACCCCGAGACTAGGATCAAGCCCTTGACGCCTGCAGCACTGTCCACCCTGCTGAGCGCCCCTGCTATGAAGGTAGCCCCAAAGCTGTGTCCGCACAGGTACAGGTCCCTGCAAACATCCCGCCGTCTTTTTGATATGGATGGATTATCAACATTTTGCTGTTATAGGCGGCCGGTGTTTCAGGGAGAAATCTGTACAGGTTTGGCTGCTGGCAGATGGCCTTTGCATGGACAGGTTCCAATAGCTATGGGATTACGCAAACGTCTGGTACCTAGACCAACATATCACTGTCGGAACTGTGTCACGTGGTATTCTATCAAAGTGACATTAAACAAGTTATGTTACAGACCTGGACTGCCCGAAGTCCTGGATCCAGCGCAGCGCGGCGTCCATCTGCTCCGGCATCTTGTCCACGGGCTCTGGACATTCCGCACACTTGGACTGATGGTCAACAGTCGTCCGTTCCTTTCACAGGGTTTCCTGGCGACTGCTGTGATCGCCGGACGTCAGGCTAGAGATTCAGGCGGAATTCTTACTTCATGTTCTAGGTGCCCCGAGTATGCCATGTACTACCTATGTCACAATATGTTGCTCGAGTTTAGGGGCAGGCGCAATAAAATGATAACATTCGGGTTAAGAATTGAAAAATATATATATTTATTGCCTAATATATCTTTTAAAGAAATATCTGTAAGTTAAAACATTTTATTTTTATATATATTGACTTAAATTATTTATTATGGAACTTTTTATAACGAACAAATTTAATTCATAAAATGGCTGACAGATGGCGCCACATGCTGTTCCATCGGTAATCTCCTTTCGGCCTTGTTTTTCTTAGACTCAAATGTCGTCGTCACATGTGGCCATTATAGACATCACACCCGGACATGACGTGTAGACATAAACGTGTAGACATGAGGGGGAGACATCACATGTAGACATGACGTGTAGACATCACACCCGGACATAACGTGTAGACATGACGTGTAGACATCACATGTAGACATAACGTGTAGACATGACGTGTAGAGATGACGTGTAGACATGACGTGTAGACATCACACCCGGACATAACGTGTAGACATGACGTGTAGACATCACATGTAGACATAACGTGTAGACATAACGTGTAGACATAACGTGTAGACATGACGTGTAGACATCACATGTAGACATAACGTGTAGACATAACGTGTAGACATGACGTGTAGACATAACGTGTAGACATCACATGTAGACATGACGTGTAGACATAACGTGTAGACATAACGTGTAGACATGACGTGTAGACATGACGTGTAGACATAACGTGTAGACATCACATGTAGACATAACGTGTAGACATGACGTGTAGACATGACGTGTAGACATAACGTGTAGACATGACGTGTAGACATCACATGTATACATGACGTGTAGACATCACACCCGGACATAACGTGTAGACATAACGTGTAGACATGACGTGTAGACATCACATGTAGACATGACGTGTAGACATAACGTGTAGACATAACGTGTAGACATGACGTGTAGACATGACGTGTAGACATAAACGTGTAGACATGAGGGGGAGACATCACATGTAGACATGACGTGTAGACATCACACCCGGACATAACGTGTAGACATAACGTGTAGACATGACGTGTAGACATCACATGTAGACATGACGTGTAGACATAACGTGTAGACATAACGTGTAGACATAACGTGTAGAGATGACGAGTAGACATCACATGTAGACATGACGTGTAGACATAACGTGTAGACATCACATGTAGACACCCACCATCAGGTACCAGGTCATACCCCACCAGCACGGTGGCCACTCCGCGGTCGTGCAGGACCTCGGCCAGGAAGGAGTAGTCCTCCCGGCTGGACAGTCACGTGATGTCAGTGACGTGAGACAGCTTTTAACAAACGAATTGTTCGAATCTCTGCACACAGTCGGACCAAACAATACTATCCGGGTTGGTGCACCTCAGGTGTGACCGCTGGAAGAGAACTGATTCGTTTTCGATATTTTTTACAAATTTCAGATATTGAGGTTCATTTCTTGTTTAGATTGTTTTATTCAGCGCTGTTGGAGAGATCATGTCAAGTAAGAGACCGCGGAGTTATCCCACTAGTACAGTGTGGCACTCTGCTGAAGCCAAGGACCTACCTGCCCTCCAGCCAGAACCCCGCCGTGCACAAAGACGAACGCGGGAGCATCTGCAGCCCACGAGTCAGACACCTCCAGCCTGGTGCAGTCCACACCTACCTGCGGGAAGTCCGTTGTCAACGATGTCAACCTGTTGTCGCGCTCCCGGGCCGTAGCGCTCCGTGCGGACCTGGATCGTGCCTAGGGCGCGGCAGGCCCGGCTCCCTGGACAGCTCAGCTACGTCTCTCCTATATCCTGTATGTGGTGGTGTCTTGTCCATATCCTGTATGTGGTGGTGTCTTGTCTATATCCTGTATGTGGTGGTGTCTTGTCTATATCCTGTATGTGGCGGTGTCTTGTCCATATCCTGTATGTGGTGGTGGTGTCTTGTCCATATCCTGTATGTGGTGGTGTCTTGTCCATATCCTGTGTATGTGGTGGTGTCTTGTCCATATCCTGTATGTGGTGGTGTCTTGTCCATATCCTGTGTATGTGGTGGTGTCTTGTCCATTTTCTGTATGTGGTGGTATCTTGTCCATATCCTGTATGTGGTGGTGTCTTGTCCATATCCTGTATGTGGTGGTGGTGTCTTGTCCATATCCTGTGTGTGGTGGTGTCTTGTCCATATCCTGTATGTGGTGGTGGTGTCTTGTCCATATCCTGTATGTGGTGGTGTCTTGTCCATATCCGGTATGTGGTGGTGTCTTGTCCATATCCTGTATGTGGTGGTGTCTTGTCCATATCCTGTGTGTGGTGGTGTCTTGTCCATATCCTGTATGTGGTGGTGTCTTGTCCATATCCGGTATGTGGTGGTGTCTTGTCCATATCCTGTATGTGTGGTGTCTTGTCCATATCCTGTATGTGGTGGTGTCTTGTCCATATCCTGTATGTGGTGGTGTCTTGTCCATATCCTGTATGTGGTGGTGTCTTGTCCATATCCTGTATGTGGTGGTGTCTTGTCCATATCCTGTATGTGGTGGTGTCTTGTCCATATCCTGTATGTGGTGGTGTCTTGTCCATATCCTGTATGTGGTGGTGTCTTGTCCATATCCTGTATGTGGTGGTGTCTTGTCCATATCCTGTATGTGGTGGTGTCTTGTCCATATCCTGTATGTGGTGGTGTCTTGTCCATATCCGGTATGTGGTGGTGTCTTGTCCATATCCTGTATGTGTGGTGTCTTGTCCATATCCTGTATGTGGTGGTGTCTTGTCCATATCCTGTATGTGGTGGTGTCTTGTCCATATCCTGTATGTGGTGGTGTCTTGTCCATATCCTGTATGTGGTGGTGTCTTGTCCATATCCGGTATGTGGTGGTGTCTTGTCCATATCCTGTATGTGTGGTGTCTTGTCCATATCCTGTATGTGGTGGTGTCTTGTCCATATCCTGTATGTGGTGGTTGTCTTGTCCATATCCTGTATGTGGTGGTGTCTTGTCCATATCCTGTATGTGGTGGTGTCTTGTCCATATCCTGTATGTGGTGGTGTCTTGTCCATATCCTGTATGTGGTGGTGTCTTGTCCATATCCTGTATGTGGTGGTGTCTTGTCCATATCCTGTATGTGGTGGTGTCTTGTCCATATCCTGTATGTGGTGGTGTCTTGTCCATATCCTGTATGTGGTGGTGTCTTGTCCATATCCTGTATGTGGTGGTGTCTTGTCCATATCCTGTATGTGGTGGTGGTTTCTTGTCTATATCCTGTATGTGGTGATGTATTGTCCATATCCTGTATGTGAATACTGTGTAATCCTCTCGTATAGATTCCTGATGTGCAAATCGATCAAGCGGAGCGTAGTGCCCGCCGACAGGATGTCGCTGTAGCCCGTCCACTTACTCTTCTTGATGACGCTCATGAAGTGGCCGACGACGGCCCCGGGAGTCATGCGGTGGGAGAAGAAGCCGGGCTGGTACAGCCGCGTTACCTCCTGCACATGCCATGACCCACAAACTTCATGTGTGGGTTGAACTATGTCTCAGCAATAATGGCGACAATGCCCTCAGCCACAATATCACATGTTGGCTTCCCACAGCCACTATGTCACCTGGAATATTCCCACAGTAAATATGTGTCATGGCACACAGTCGGATATCAATTGTTTGAATCTAGCGATCCGCTCGCTCTAAGAATTGATCCAGAAAAAAGTGCGGCGACTCTTCTGAGATCCGAGCTACGGTGAATCGGCCCGACACAATGGAAGACTCTGATGTTCGGTTTAAAAACATTTTATTTTTTACATAACCTCCTTGACTTCAACACACAACGTTTCTCCAATATCAGTATTCCTTCCCGGAAATGAGAGTTTATACAGTTTTTCAAACATTCATCTACAGCCCTCTTCATTGGACGCGAAGCGCTTTCCAGAAACAATTTTTTTTTGTGAGGACGAGATGGAAGTCTGAGGGTGCCAGTTCAGGAGAATAGGGGGGATGGCCGATCAAATCGCACCTTAAATCCCGCAGTTTTCTCATTGACAACAAACTTTTGTGAGAAGGTGCGTTGCCCTGGTGAAAGAAGATTTTGTCTTCCTCAAGCCAGGCATCTGGCGTGATCCAATTTTGACATCCAGCTTGTCAAGAAGTTTAGAGTTATAATATTCACCTATAATTGTTCTGCCTTTTTCAAAGTAATCAATTAATGATTCCTTTTGCATCCCACAACACACCGGCCACGACCTTTCGGCAGATGCAATCGACTTCGCTTTCTTTGGCGCTGAACCACCGGCTTCCACCCACTGCTGTTTGGTTTCTGGCGTGCAGCGGGGGGCCCCATCCATGGAGACAAATCGCCGCACAACATCGGTCAGATCCCTCTTGAATCGGTCAAAACATTGCTGCGAATGTCGTTTGGGCATTTGCTTTTGATCTGCATTCAGCAAATGCGGCATCTATCTTACGCAGAGCTTTTGCATTCCTAATTCTTCGTGTAAGATTCTCCACACCCTTTCTTCCCATATTCCTACGGCCTCAGCTATCTCACACACTCGCCTGTCGTCCAACACAATATTGTGCACCTTTTCTATAGTTTCCGGTGTTGTGGCAGTTTTGGCAGTCCTTCACGTGGGTCATCTTCGAGAGACGTGCGACCACGTTTCAGTGTTGGGCAAATATTAATTAAAATGATTTATTAAAGATTAACAATTGATTAATTGTTAATTGCACTTCAATTTAATTGAAAAATATTTTTTTAATGCCCAACACTGCATTTCAGTACCACTCTCTTCTCGAACATGCTGTCCGACAATTTGTGACTCTTTGGCAGATTTGTCATTGTCGCAAAAGAAAAAAGGCGTTCAACTGCAGCTGACGATGGTAAAGGTGTGTTGTATTTAATAAAAACATTTTTTTATCTCAGGCAGTGTTGGGCAAATATTAATTAAAATGATTTATTAAAGATTAACAATTGATTAATTGTTAATTGTAATTTTCACAATTAACAATTAATCAATTGTTAATTGCACTTCAATTTAATTGAAAATAATTTTTTAATGCCCAACACTGCCACGTTTAAATTCAGCTGTCCACTTTTTAACAGTTGAAATTTAAGGAGCAGAGTTCCCATAAACTTTATCAACTTCGGATGGATTTCTATGCAGGTTAATCCATCCAAAACGAAGGAGTTAATAATTACACGATATTCAAGTTTATCCATTTTAACGAAACACGCGCAAGACGTGTACTGCAAAGACTCGTTTACACAAACTACTTGAACCAACAAGCTGAAAGTGGTCTTACGAACCAATCCATGCGCGCGCAGTGAGGAAACGTAATCTCTTGCCGATTGGGATGCCATCTGTGGGTCAACCTCGTAATTATTTGTAGAGATAAGCGACCCACTCACAAACTGAAATAATTTCGAACTCTAAGGAAGAACCAACATCAGGTATCATGTAACACACGACCTGGGTATCTGATATTTTCTGGATGTAAAGAATATTTCTTGAGTAGTTTCTCTGTGGTATATTTTCTATAGGAGGTTTTAGCTTAATGTTGTATTCTTCACCAGTTAGCGGGGAGTCAGCGAGCTCCCAGTGAGAAGTTCATCTCAGAAAAAGAAATGTCTTGCCATCACGGGCTAATATAATGATTTATTTCACGGTGTTTTGGGACACAATACAAACTCTCAATTCTAATCCTGACCCCAAGTTATTAGCGGGGAGAAGCAGTGAAGCCTCTGTGGAGGCCGCTCCAATCTTTGTCAACACAGAGTTCTGTCGTGATGATGCAATATCGTGTTGCAATGTTTTTTCTTCACATTTATGTTACAGTGTTCACTATCGTGTTACAGTGTTCATTATCGTGTTACAGTGTTCACTATCGTGTTACAATATGTTGACATCCTTTGTTACAATATTCACTATCGTGTTACAATGTTCATTTTCGTTTTACAATTACAATATTTTTATTATCGTTTTACAATGTTTAAATATCGTGTTACAGTGTTCACCATCGTGTTAAAATATTCACTATCGTTTTACAATGTTCATTATCGTATTACAGTGTTCATTATTGTGTTACAGTGTTCATTATAGTGCTACAGTGTTCATTATCGTGTTACAGTGTTCACTATCGTTTTACAATGTTCATTATCGTGTTACAGTGTTCATTATCGTGTTACAATGTTCAATATCGTGTTACAGTGCTCACCATCGTGTTAAAATATTCACTATCTTTTTACAATGTTCATTATCGTATTAAAATATTCACTATCGTGTTACACTGTTCATTATCGTGTTACACTGTTCATTATCGTGTTACAGTGTTCATTATCGTGTTACAGTGTTCATTATCGTGTTACAGTGTTCATTATCGTGTTACACTGTTCATTATCGTGTTACAGTGTTCATTATCGTGTTACAGTGTTCATTATCATGTTACAGTGTTC
>CP092869.1:103757221-103834929 GCA_030710605.1 Cordylochernes scorpioides | reverse complement strand
GAATATCCCACAACTTTGTTTTATATATTGCCACGTGGAGGGAAGACAAACTTCAGGATGACACTACAATCTATTTCAGGCAAGAACAAACTATGAATGGTAAACAAAAGATAAGCCACGAGGGAAATTTACAGAGTAGCAAAATATAAACATAAAAATGACCATTCTGTTAATAAATACTTTGTTACAATGTATATAGATGATAGAGGTGTGTTTCTATGTAGTTCTGTGGTTGCACTCAACAATGATTGCAGCAATTATATTGTTGTTGTAACTCGCTAACAACACTGGATTTACTTGTCAGGAAACAAGTTTTGTGCAATAGAAAACAATGGGACAGTCCTTGAGAGGACACCTCTCTACAAAGGACAGTTTTCATCACCAAAATTTCAATTTTTATTAATTAGCAACTCTCCAGTAAGAGGACATCTCTTCCTAAAAGATATAATGGCTCCACAACCAGGTGTTGTACTTCAGAGAGGTAGTTGGCTACAGTGGAGGAAGTTTGTCAGCACTTATTGACAATGATGACACTGCAGTAATGTCACCCTCCTCTCCAACTGTTTAAAACACAATACAGTAGAACACAGTAAAGGACAACATCACAGAGCTAAAATGTCCTTTAGGGACAGGTGTCCTCTTACCAGAAAGTTGCCAAATTAAAAATTATAATTTTGGTGAGTTTTTCTATTGTCAATTTGTGGTGGAAGCCCTTTTTATTGGACTGTATGGAAGTGTTGTGGGCAGACAGGTTGGAAGCACATTTTGGGCAGTTTGGGAAAGTCTTGGTTTTTTTTTTTTTCTTAAAATTTATGGTGTCTTCCGGTTCTTAATCTAGAATTAATTGCTGTTTGTTCTTCTCTTGTTAGGGCTTGAAAGGTGTGGAGGGAATGTAGCTGGGAGATTTCCAGAGAGAGTTGGGTGTAGACGAGGCTTCCAATTCGGAGCTAGTTTCCAGCCAGTTCTCACCCGTATTGAAGCCACTCAGACTGGTGTAAAGACAGAGTATGTGCAGGAAGCCCTGGCTGAGGAGGAGAAGATGGCCGCCCGCTATGTCAACGACTCAGAGATCGCCAAGGCCCAGCGAGACTTTGAAGTGAAGAAAGCCATCTATGACATGGAGGTCAACACCAAGGTAGGCAACTGCCGTTGTGTTCATTCACCTTGAATGGGAAGTTTGTGTTCCTTTCTTCCTTTACTACAATCTTGTCCTCATGTCTGACTCTATAGATAACTCTGGAGGGCCACAGAAACACCAGGTTTTACCACAGATGGTTAAATTTATTATTTCATGTCCCCAGCTCCCAACCTGCAATACAGTAGAACAACCTCACTACACCAAACAGCTTTCATCACCAAAATTACAATTTTGACTATTTAGAACTTTATGGTAACCTCTCTCTGTAACTCTGATGTAGCATAATTGTGTATTTTTCACTATTTTTATTTTACCAAAGTGCCAAGCTGTCACCGTAACTTAAAATAGTTTTTTTTCTCTCTCCTCCCATTAGCTTGTGGTCAATACAATGTTTAAAGTACTTGGCACTACTGTGGTTGTTCTACTGGAGTAGTATTGTCTCTATTTTAATTACTGGAATTAATAAAAGAAAATAAGACCTAATCCAAATAATTTATTAATGGATTAGGTCTTATTTTCTTTTATTATAATCTTTAATCCAAATTGTGCTTCATCATTACTGGAATTAAGTTTGTCGTATATTTATATTTCAATTATATAATATTGTATATAATATATTATAATATATTAATATAATAATAATATTAAATCCACAGATTCTGCGATATATTGTATATATCATAACCTTTAATTTATCATCATATAATTCAATTGTTAACTTGTAATTCTTAAGCTTGTGCATCTAATACGGTGTAATATAATAAAAACCATTTAAATAAATAAAGCCTAAAATATATTTCTACTTTTAAATCAACCTAAATGCATACAAGTTTATTTTAGTTACTGGAATAAACTTTGGTTTCTTGGAAGCAGCCATTGGTTGGGTGGTTGGGTGCCGGCCATCCTAGAGAAGTACAATGTTGTGGAGAGGGGGAAACAAGGTGGGATTTATTTGGATCAAAACTTTATTTACAAAGGAGAGAAACTTGCTGAGCAACAAAATGAATATTTACATGGCACAACAGCTACTGTGACACAAGCACAAAGAATGTGCTGGGAGTGACAACCAGGGATGGATGAGGGATATAAACCGTCGTCAGTTCTCGACAGTCACAACCCAGGATCAAATTCCACATTGGTCACTTTTTTATATATATATATAAATCTCTACAATGGCACCTGATTCTTGCAAAAGTCCAACCCTACCAGTGAGTGCACCAAACAGGGCTCTGGCACATTTGTAAGTGCAAAAGTCGAACTGCTTTCATATGTGTGTAGACACACATGTGGTGTACTTAGAGGAGTAAAAGAAGTCGCCAACCACTACCCACTTACTTATCATGGCCTGTACCACACATGTACTTGGGATAATAAGGAAAACAAAAGACCAAGGATTGAAGGAAGTATCAACATGGCTGAGTTGTTGTACCTGGTGGCTACAATCTTGGATCAAGTGCTGAAGTCATGTGACCCTGTAAATAGGAGATTCCTGTGCAGTGAAACCAACTCTGGATATAGCAAACCTTCCCTCGTGATAAAATAATCTCAAATATTAGTGAACGAAAAGTTCAATTAAATATTTTATAACAATTTGATTGTAGTTTTGTTACTTGTATCAATGCAATACAAGCCATGTTAATCATGGTAGTTAGCGACTGCTTTTGCTACCACATGTCTAAACTAGAATAAAGCAGTTTGACCTTTGCAATGTGCCAGAGCCCCGTTTGGTTACTTGCACCCACTGGTGGTATCACACTGTTGCAAGAATCGGGGTTATTGGAGCAATTTTGTCTTCAGAAAAGTGTCCAATGTGGGGATTGAACCGTGGCTGTGGAAAATAAATGGTTTCTACCACCAGGATTGGAAATAAGCAATTTGTATGTGACAACATTCACACCATGCTACTGTTCATGGCACCTAGTGGCAGAAATATCAACTTTGATGTATTTCAATTCCAGAATATTTGCCAAGATCAGGTTTTACAGGAGAACCAGGCATGTACTTCCGTGAGTGGTCCTGAATAAATGAAGACACGGGAAGTGTGTAAGCAGCAGCTGAACTATGCAAGAATAGGACAAACCTCTGAGTGGATTGAGGCAACCTGATGGAGTGGAATTGCTCTCAACTGGGTGAAATGGTGTTCCAAGATGGCTGTCCTACCTAACAATGATTGTACAACTGTGCCATCTATTGTTTTACCACCTAGTTTGGTGCCTTATTGAGAAATGTTTTCTCCCTGTGGTGTGCAGAAAGCAGAGTCGGATCTGGCCTACAGCCTCCAAGCTGCCAAGACCAAGCAGATGATCAAGGAGGAGCAGATGCAGGTCAAGGTGGTGGAGCGCACGCAGGAGATTCTGGTGCAGGAGCAGGAGATCCTGCGCAGGGAGAAGGAGCTGGAGTCCACCATCCGCCGTCCTGCGGAAGCTGAGAAATACCGGCTGGAGAAACTGGCTGAAGCCCACAGGTAATTCTGGCTGTGCCAGTGTCTGGTTCCACTTGTGAAAGTACAGTAGTACATGCCACACCTTTCTACAAAGTTTTCTTTGCCAAAATTACATTTTTTTACTAATTGGCTGCTCCCCAGTAACACCTCCCTGGTGTTGGACACTGGGTTCCAGCACTGAGTGGATGAAGCTCCATGCTGATGGAAATTGGTATTTCTCATGGACAAAACTTAAGGAAGTTTCAGCATGTATATCGGGACAATAACTCTGAAAGATATTACAGTGACCTTTATTGAAGACACACGAGATAACCAAGTGTGAACAAAATTGACTCTGGTCTTCGTCAAAAAAATGATGACTGGCGACATCAAAGACTTTTGTCCATGAAGTGTCTATTGTTGAGGTAGGAAAACCTCTGGAGGAATCAAAAGGAAGGTTTTATTTGACATCCTCGGGTCAGGTCTAGATTCTGTGATGGACTTGACTCCAAGGAGACAAGCAGAGGTCAAAGTATTCATTCCTGTGGTATACAACAGATGGAATAAAGTCAATCAAACAATGAGGTCACGTGTTATACAACAATGTTCAAACATTTGAACAGAAAGTTCCAACTGTGAATATAGCTCCTGTGGTGGTGTAAACCTGTGAAAGCTCACTTGTTGCCAACAATGAGAATCATTCCACCAGTAACTCAGCAGTTGGACCATTTCTCAGCAAATTTTGACGTTAAATAATTATTGTTTAAATACAACTTTATTGCTGAAAATTCAATACACTTAATGCATTACAGCTGTAGTTAACGCAACGCATCTTGTGCTTAAAAATGTTGCAATGCACAAATCCTGGTGCTGAAAAGTCTTGTCTGATTTTCTCATAGACATAACTCAGTCGCTGTTGGTTCAATGACCAAAGTAAACAATCTTGGTCTTTGATCAGCTAGGAGGCACAATTGGCTTCTAGAGCAAACAGCCAAAAAGGATTTATTTAAAAGATCACAAATTTTAAAAATAATTTCTTTATAAGCTTTTCCTTTATTACCCAAATTTATTCAGTTTTTGCCCACTGAGCACTTATACTATTTATAATTTCCCATGTTTAAAAATGTGTTTTATTAAAGCAATTTTGACCCTCACTAAAACATGAAGGAAAATAAACTTGATGGAACCTGATGGAGCATTCTAAATAAATGAAACTGGTGTCAATTAAAATCTATTCCAAGAGTATTTACAGATTAGACCTGATTATAAACACCAATTTGGTCCTTGTGTTTAAGAATATTTTCTAAAAATAGAATTTTTATGATCCGACATTTGGGTTTATCACCATCCTAACACCAACTTCAACCAAAATTTCCAATCCCTCAGTTGGTGTTTGATTAAAGAAATTTTACTATAAAAAAAGGTTCAATGTTATCATATTTAAACTTTTTGTGAGGCGTATGATTCTTTTTGAAATAAAACTACTGCCCTTACTGCAATGATACAATAATGGGAGGGCCTGGCTCATCAGGGGTGAACACTTATAACAGATGATGTGCCAATACATCATTTTATTAATATATTCTCAAAATATTTAAGTTTTAATGAGTTCTTGAAATGATGCCATTTAGTTTGTTTCATTCCTGATTCAATTTGGATGAAAGGTTTGAGACATAAGAGAGGTAACAAGAATAATGAAATGTGTAACAGCAACGTTGTTACCATCCTCATCAGACACACAACGCTCTGTTACATTTCATTTATTTGGTCTTGTTTCATTTATTGAGAATGTTTGATAAGGGAACAAAGTTTCAATAAAATTTACATTTTTGAGAGCATTTAAAAATACACAAATAACTGACAATCTTCTCAGTTTTCTGCCAAACTGGACAGAATGGGTCCAAGAAATGTTTGTAAATCTGTGTCAGACAGAATACTATGGAACATCTGTTCTTGAATTTGATCTCTGTCTGCATAACTCTCACATTTATTGTGAATGACTTCAGGCTGTGCAACAGTCCATGTGATCCCCAGTCACAGGTTCTAAACAATTTATGGCATTCCCGCCAACTGTGAATTTATAGAGAAATTTAAACAACTGCTAATTTTTGGAGGAAATCTCACTGTGGCTATTTTGACAGGGAAGGTGTCTTTTAATGAATGTGTCAAACTCTCCCATCAAATTGTATCAGTTGACTGGGGTCGCAGGAACCGGGTCATCATGGAGGCTGAGGCAGAAGCCCAGTCAGTCAGGGTAAGTCCAGCGGCCCCACAAGACTGGGTGTGGCTCCATGTGTGTGTGAGCAGCTCAAGGGAGAGGCCGAGTCCTTCGCCGTTGAAGCCAAGGCAAAGGCTGAAGCCGAGCAGCTGCTCAAGAAAGCCGAAGCCTTCAAGGAATACAAGAAAGCCTCTGTGGTGGACATGTGGCTGGATACCCTGCCCAAGGTGACATTTCTGACACTATTTCTCCTTGAAACAGCTTGCACCATGTAGACTAGAGGAAACCTCAACTAACACTATTTCTCCTTGAAACAGCTTGCACCATGTAGACTAGAGGAAACCTCAACTGACACTATTTCTCCTTGAAACAGCTTGCACCATGTAGACTAGAGGAAACCTCAACTGACACTATTTCTCCTTGAAACAGCTTGCACCATGTAGACTAGAGGAAACCTCAACTAACACTATTTCTCCTTGAAACAGCTTGCACCATGTAGACTAGAGGAAACCTCAACTAACACTATTTCTCCTTGAAACAGCTTGCACCATGTAGACTAGAGGAAACCTCAACTAACACTATTTCTCCTTGAAACAGCTTGCACCATGTAGACTAGAGGAAACCTCAACTAACACTATTTCTCCTTGAAACAGCTTGCACCATGTAGACTAGAGGAAACCTCAACTAACACTATTTCTCCTTGAAACACCATGTAGACTAGAGGAAACCTCAACTAACACTATTTCTCCTTGAAACAGCTTGCACCATGTAGACTAGAGGAAACCTCAACTAACACTATTTCTCCTTGAAACACCATGTAGACTAGAGGAAACCTCAACTAACACTATTTCTCCTTGAAACAGCTTGCACCATGTAGACTAGAGGAAACCTCAACTAACACTATTTCTCCTTGAAACAGCTTGCACCATGTAGACTAGAGGAAACCTCAACTAACACTATTTCTCCTTGAAACAGCTTGCACCATGTAGACTAGAGGAAACCTCAACTAACACTATTTCTCCTTGAAACAGCTTGCACCATGTAGACTAGAGGAAACCTCAACTAACACTATTTCTCCTTGAAACAGCTTGCACCATGTAGACTAGAGGAAACCTCAACTAACACTATTTCTCCTTGAAACAGCTTGCACCATGGAAACCTCAACTAACACTATTTCTCCTTGAAACAGCTTGCACCATGTAGACTAGAGGAAACCTCAACTAACACTATTTCTCCTTGAAACAGCTTGCACCATGTAGACTAGAGGAAACTTCAACTAACACTATTTCTCCTTGAAACAGCTTGCACCATGGAAACCTCAACTAACACTATTTCTCCTTGAAACAGCTTGCACCATGTAGACTAGAGGAAACCTCAACTAACACTATTTCTCCTTGAAACAGCTTGCACCATGTAGACTAGAGGAAACCTCAACTAACACTATTTCTCCTTGAAACAGCTTGCACCATGTAGACTAGAGGAAACCTCAACTAACACTATTTCTCCTTGAAACAGCTTGCACCATGGAAACCTCAACTAACACTATTTCTCCTTGAAACAGCTTGCACCATGGAAACCTCAACTAACACTATTTCTCCTTGAAACAGCTTGCACCATGGAAACCTCACCTAACACTATTTCTCCTTGAAACAGCTTGCACCATGTAGACTAGAGGAAACCTCAACTAACACTATTTCTCCTTGAAACAGCTTGCACCATGTAGACTAGAGGAAACCTCACCTAACACTATTTCTCCTTGAAACAGCTTGCACCATGTAGACTAGAGGAAACCTCAACTAACACTATTTCTCCTTGAAACAGCTTGCACCATGTAGACTAGAGGAAACCTCAACTAACACTATTTCTCCTTGAAACAGCTTGCACCATGTAGACTAGAGGAAACCTCATCTAACACTATTTCTCCTTGAAACAGCTTGCACCATGTAGACTAGAGGAAACCTCACCTAACACTATTTCTCCTTGAAACAGCTTGCACCATGTAGACTAGAGGAAACCTCAACTAACACTATTTCTCCTTGAAACAGCTTGCACCATGTAGACTAGAGGAAACCTCAACTAACACTATTTCTCCTTGAAACAGCTTGCACCATGTAGACTAGAGGAAACCTCAACTAACACTATTTCTCCTTGAAACAGCTTGCACCATGTAGACTAGAGGAAACCTCAACTAACACTATTTCTCCTTGAAACAGCTTGCACCATGTAGACTAGAGGAAACCTCAACTAACACTATTTCTCCTTGAAACAGCTTGCACCATGTAGACTAGAGGAAACCTCAACTAACACTATTTCTCCTTGAAACAGCTTGCACCATGTAGACTAGAGGAAACCTCAACTAACACTATTTCTCCTTGAAACAGCTTGCACCATGTAGACTAGAGGAAACCTCAACTAACACTATTTCTCCTTGAAACAGCTTGCACCATGTAGACTAGAGGAAACCTCAACTAACACTATTTCTCCTTGAAACAGCTTGCACCATGTAGACTAGAGGAAACCTCAACTAACACTATTTCTCCTTGAAACAGCTTGCACCATGTAGACTAGAGGAAACCTCACCTAACACTATTTCTCCTTGAAACAGCTTGCACCATGTAGACTAGAGGAAACCTCAACTAACACTATTTCTCCTTGAAACAGCTTGCACCATGTAGACTAGAGGAAACCTCAACTAACACTATTTCTCCTTGAAACAGCTTGCACCATGTAGACTAGAGGAAACCTCAACTAACACTATTTCTCCTTGAAACAGCTTGCACCATGTAGACTAGAGGAAACCTCACCTAACACTATTTCTCCTTGAAACAGCTTGCACCATGTAGACTAGAGGAAACCTCAACTAACACTATTTCTCCTTGAAACAGCTTGCACCATGGAAACCTCAACTAACACTATTTCTCCTTGAAACAGCTTGCACCATGTAGACTAGAGGAAACCTCAACTAACACTATTTCTCCTTGAAACAGCTTGCACCATGTAGACTAGAGGAAACCTCAACTAACACTATTTAGATTAGAACCAAATTATTAAAATGTGATGTTTCAGTAGCAGCATTGTTACCATCATCAGACAGATGTCATGACAGTAACAATGCTGTTACCTTTTTGTTCTATAACAAAGATATGGGCCTGCTAGATGGTGTAGAGCTTATTTTGATGGGAGAATATTCACTACAACACTCATGGAAACCTCTATGTGGATGGTGTGACCACAGGTGGCAGCGGAGGTGGCGGCGCCACTGTCCCAGTGCAACAAGGTGGTGATGGTAGCCGGGGCCAAGGGAGACATCGGAGCCAGCCGGCTGACCAATGAGGTGCTGGACATCATGGCCACCATCCCCTCGGTGGTGTCCAAGCTGACGGGGGTCGACATCTCTATCAAGACTCTGGGCTAGCTCTGGTAATGTTCTATCTACCTCACAATCCAATGTTCTATCCTACCTCACAATCCAAATTGTACTTTATCAAAACCTACTATTGTTATAGGCAAATCAAAGAAAGCACAATAATAGCTTTTAAAACATTTAATTCAATGAATATAAAAAATATATATTTTGGGGTGATAGTCCTTACAACAGACAACTGTCCTCAATCAATTAGAAAGTATCATGTGTGGTGTCCATAGGAATATGTGGACAAGGTCAAAAACAATTGCATAAAAGGTCTTAAAAAAAAAAACAAAGGTTTATTAAATTATTATTAATATAAAGTACAAAAAAAAACATAGAATGTAGAAAAATAAAAAGCGAGTGAATGAGCACATGACAAGTAAATCTCCGGTGTGGGCCATGTGGCTAACAAGTGTGTTGTGTGTGTGTGGCAGCGTCCATTTTGAACAACATTTTTCTAAACCAAGGTATTTTTGTAACTCGTCAATAAACGTGCTGACTACTTGGGAGTGGTGCCATAGCGACAGAACACATCTCCACACTCGCAGGTGAAGTACTTGAGCTTGATCTGCCAGAACTTGGCTCCGTAGTCAAACCTGCGCACCACAGCCCACTTTTAGTGTATACATGAAATACTTTTTATATAACTTTCCACATGGGGCCTTACTACATGGGAGGGTTTGTATTTATAAAATCTTGGTAACTGACCCCAATTCTTCATTGATGGCGATGTCCCTGGCAGCGAAGAGTGCGATGCGAGGGGCGGTGGTGTCCTGGTGCTCCACCAGCACCTTGACTGATATCAGGTTGGGCTGGCAGTGGTGGTTGATGAACCGGCTGACGTTGCCGTAGTCCCGGGCATCCAGGCAGAACACCTCCCCGCCCTGCTCACAAATTTGGCCATCCATTCACCAGTACAAATCTATATAATTACCTTGCTCTCCAGGTCAAAAAGATAGGAGTCGTTCTTGATGTGATCCGCCTCCTTGTCTGAGATAATTTCCCCTATATACTCGCAGATGAAGGTTCCTTTATCCACAGGACCCAGGGTGCGCACCCCCCAGCCCTTTTTCTTGGTGCGGAAGATCTGGAGGGGGACTTGGATTCCCCGCTGCACTGTGCGATTGGGGCAGAGGGTGACGTCGCACTTGCAAGTCTGGTTGCACTCGTAGATTAGGTTGGATTTATTGGTGGTGTTGAAGGAGTCTAAGAGGCGCCCGGTGTTGCGGTTGTACCAAGAGCCTTTGCTGAGAGTCGCACACTTGCAAGACTTAGATGAGAGGCAGCCTCCGTCTTTCTCACAGCTGCAGCCCTGCACAGACAGTCAGACAGTGTGGCATTTATCTACCTAGCTAGAGCTACCTGCAGCGAGCTGATGGTGCGGTTGATGTTCTGGGAAACAGTCTCGCAGTTGGCGATGAGGTAAACAAAGTCTGTTGGGGCCTCTTCCTCATCCTCCCCATTCACCACAGAGATGGGCATGGTCTCCTTGCCATTGGAGATGTCGCTGAGTCATGGGGGGTTAGACAATAAGCCAACAGGGTTGTGGATGCCTCACTCACCTGTTTAGAATTCTCTCTGTCTTGTACTCTGCTGTGTCTGCCTTGTGGTGAATCCTGATTTTCTTCGTGGACTCCTCCCTCAGCTGGAGCAGGCGGTACACCTGGTTCTTGTTATGGGATGCCTGCCACAGCATGTCTGGCACACACTACACCCCCTTGCACCACATTACTTACTACTTGCTTGGGGGTCTCATGCCGAATGTTGAGGACAAACATCTCCGGACGATAGGCCAGCAGAGTTCTGGTCGCAGCGAGGTTAGCCGTTGCAGGGCAACCTGGCATCACTACTTACATGACACAGCTGGCGTAGCACTTCTTGGCAGCTAGGTGCCTGTCCAGCCCAGCACTGGTGTTAGCAATATACTCTCTCTGCTCTACAACTCTCCAAGCAAAATAATCTGCTATGACTCAAGAGCAGCCATTTATACCCTTCAAAGCTGCTTCCCCAGTAAAGAACTTCTCCTTAAGAGCATTGCTAAGTCTGTAAACCGACTCCCAGCCAACAGCTCTGTCACAGTGCAATGGCTTCCAGCTCACGTTGGAATTCCTGGAAATGAGCTGGCAGTCTCTGGCAAAGGCTGGAGCTCTTGGCCTACCTGAAGCCAGAGAATTTACCACCCAACTAGACAAAAGAGACCTCCTCCGTACCATCAAAACCCAATGCCTGCAGGAATGGAAATCTAATGCTGCACATGACTGGTACAGAGCAGGAGGGACAAGTTCTGTCCTCCCAAGAGAACAGTCTTTGATTTCCAGACTTAAGTCTGGTCATCTACGGACAATGACAGAATGGTTGCAAGGTTTTCCCACTATGTACTAAGTGTCAACCTACAGCCCCAAAACACATTATTGACTGTATTGACTCATCCATTGATGAGCTCTACTCTTCCCCAGTTTACAGACGCCATCAACAAGCTTGATACCTTAATATGATTGAGTGGAGAAAAGAAACTAGTTGGCCAGCAGCACTTACAGCGGAGTCTCCCCATACTTGTTGATGGCGTTCAGATCGGCTCCACTCTCCACAAGCAGTTTGACGTTCTCTGCATTCCCGGTGAAGGCCGCCCAGTGAAGTGCTGTGTTGCTCTCCTGCAAC
This sequence comes from Cordylochernes scorpioides, assembly GCA_030710605.1. NCBI lineage: Eukaryota > Metazoa > Arthropoda > Arachnida > Pseudoscorpiones > Chernetidae > Cordylochernes > Cordylochernes scorpioides. Next base: position 103,823,084 of record CP092869.1, on the reverse strand, counting down.
ATCAATTAGGATCAATTCATTGCAACATTCACTGGCCTTATATTGGCTGGCTGGTTGGGATTTGGAAAAGAAGTGAATAAAGTAAGTTGAATTAAAGATTTGAGAGAAGTTTGTTGGGTTAGATCTAACACCATAATTGGAAACCCCCATTGGTCACTGCTCTCTAAATGATCCACACAAGTTTTATATTTACAATACTTGAAAGTGTTTGGCAATAGCTGCTTTCTTATTATTAACAGAAGTTTAAAGATGATAAAGCACAATTTTGATTATAGATAAAAGGAATAAAAGGAAATAAGACCTAATCCAAATAATTTAATAAGTGTGTGATGTTTCGGTAACAGCATGGTAACCAGGTCTGATGATGGTAACAATGTGGTTACCGAAACGTCGCACACTATTAAATTATTTGGATTAGGTCTTATTTTCTTGTAAAGAGAAAACTCCTCTCAAAGAGTTGGCTTCAGAGGTCAACAACTCGAGTGCCACCAGGCGTACCCAGTCCAAGGTGTGGAGAGAGGCGCCGTGAGCCAGCATACACCTCACCGCCTCGGTTTCACACTTCTCCACGGCCCAGGCCAGGGGGGTGAAGCCGTTGGCGTCGTGCAGGTTGATGTGGTGGCACCACTTGAGCAGCTCCTGCCAGACGAAGGCCGGGGCCACCTTCTTGCCTGCCAGGTGCAGGACACTTCTCCGCTTCCTGCTCAGCAGCTCAATACCGTTGTTGGGTTGCCAGCTGAGGAAGTTGGCGGTGCACCAGCTGTTGTGGCGAATAGCCTCCACCAGCGGCGTGCGCCGCCACTCATTCTGCAGGTTCACCTGAGCTTTGAGCTGCACACAGGGGGGTTGGCAGGCAAGGAACAGGTAGCCGGCAGGCTGATGGTACCTCTATGAGCAGGATAACAAGCTTCAAGTTATTGTGCATGGCTGCGATGTGCAGGGGCGTGTTGCTGCCATCCTTGAACTTGTAGTTGGGGGAAGACTCTGCATGCGCAAGGTCAGTGCTGCGTGCCTGCCTCAATCAATGGTACTCACCCTTGATGTACATGATGCTTTCCTCCAACTTGCCTTGCACGAGTGCTGCAAGAAACTTCTTTTCTGTGAATCTGATTGGAGAAATGGGGGTTTTTAGGAGCACACAAATCTTGTTGATCTCATGTTTAGTTAGCTTCAGCATTTGTGGAAGGTCATTGACTTTGGTGGGGCCTTCTTCCGCTGAGTCTTGTTCACTGGAGCAGACAACAACTCTCCAATAGGGTATCAACTACATGGGCCTAAACTACACCTTTCAAAACAAACAAGCAAAGAGCTTGAAGCTGCATTATTCCTGCTCACCTCTTGGAGCACGAGGGGTACCTAAGGTTGACATTGACAATCTGGGTGGAGCCACAGTGGGGGCACAGGTCCTCAGAGTAGCACTTGGGGTGAAAGTAGTGGACTTCCCGCCGTGTCCCTACAGTGGCCCAGCAGCGAGAGAAAGAGCCCTGTTCACACAGTTGTTACCTGCGCTAACATCCTTCATGTTTCATCCTTACTGCGCAACAAAACTGATTGCAGCTCGGACATATCAGATGGCGCTGGCGACGGTTGTTGTGCTCAGTGCAGAGCCAGTCGGCTCTCATCTGACAATTGGCGTCGTCCACCAGAAGACTCTGGGCTGGCCTGGTGCAGGAGACAGGCTGCCACGTCAGAGTTAGGAAGAGGTCAAACATCCACTGGGCCATTCTCACCTTGTCATGCACAGAGTCAATGGCCGTGCAGTTCTTGCCCTCCCATTTCTTCTTGGCTTCAGAAGCAGTGGTGATCTTGGTGATGGTGAGACACTCGCACTTGTACTCGGGGTTGGAGCCATCTTCACATGGTTTGAGCCCATTGATGTGCAAAATTGAGGCTTCACTTACCTAACTTGGGTTTCTTGGCCTTCGACTGAATCTTCTCGATTTGGGCTTTTTTTTTCCTGGCCCTCGCTACCCCCCGTTGCCTCACATTCTCAGCAATGGAAGTATCTGTTTAACACCACAGCTTCAGTTGAGCCATCACTTGTCAACAACCTTTTTTAGCCCTTGAACTGGTGACTTTTATAACACACACAAATATCTCTGTTGTGACCGCTGTGATAGAGATGCAAGGGGACATCTGAGGCTCTTCATTGGACACAACAACAAATAACTGTTGTGACCGCTGTGATAGAGATGCAAGGGTACATCTGAGGCTCTTCATTGGACACAACAACAAATAACTGTTGTGACCGCTGTGATAGAGATGCAAGGGGACATCTGAGGCTGGCTCTTCATTGGACACAACAACAAATAACTGTTGTGACCGCTGTGATAGAGATGCAAGGGGACATCTGAGGCTCTTCATTGGACACAACAACAAATAACTGTTGTGACCGCTGTGATAGAGATGCAAGGGGACATCTGAGGCTCTTCATTGGACACAACAACAAATAACTGTTGTGACCGCTGTGATAGAGATGCAAGGGGACATCTGAGGCTCTTCATTGGACACAACAACAAATAACTGTTGTGACCGCTGTGATAGAGATACAAGGGGACATCTGAGGCTGGCTCTTCAATGGACACAACAACAAATAACTGTTGTGACCGCTGTGATAGAGATGCAAGGGGACATCTGAGGCTGGCTCTTCATTGGACACAACAACAAATAACTGTTGTGACCGCTGTGATAGAGATGCAAGGGGACATCTGAGGCTCTTCAATGGACACAACAACAAATAACTGTTGTGACCGCTGTGATAGAGATGCAAGGGGACATCTGAGGCTCTTTATTGGACACAACAACAAATAACTGTTGTGACCGCTGTGATAGAGATGCAAGGGGACATCTGAGGCTCTTCAATGGACACAACAACAAATAACTGTTGTGACCGCTGTGATAGAGATGCAAGGGGACATCTGAGGCTCTTCATTGGACACAACAACAAATAACTGTTGTGACCGCTGTGATAGAGATGCAAGGGGACATCTGAGGCTCTTCATTGGACACAACAACAAATAACTGTTGTGACCGCTGTGATAGAGATGCAAGGGGACATCTGAGGCTGGCTCTTCATTGGACACAACAACAAATAACTGTTTGACCGCTGTGATAGAGATGCAAGGGGACATCTGAGGCTCTTCATTGGACACAACAACAAATAACTGTTGTGACCGCTGTGATAGAGATGCAAGGGGACATCTGAGGCTCTTCATTGGACACAACAACAAATAACTGTTGTGACCGCTGTGATAGAGATGCAAGGGGACATCTGAGGCTGGCTCTTCATTGGACACAACAACAAATAACTGTTTGACCGCTGTGATAGAGATGCAAGGGGACATCTGAGGCTCTTCATTGGACACAACAACAAATAACTGTTGTGACCGCTGTGATAGAGATGCAAGGGGACATCTGAGGCTCTTCATTGGACACAACAACAAATAACTGTTTGACCGCTGTGATAGAGATGCAAGGGGACATCTGAGGCTCTTCATTGGACACAACAACAAATAACTGTTGTGACCGCTGTGATAGAGATGCAAGGGGACATCTGAGGCTCTTCATTGGACACAACAACAAATAACTGTTTGACCGCTGTGATAGAGATGCAAGGGGACATCTGAGGCTCTTCATTGGACACAACAACAAATAACTGTTGTGACCGCTGTGATAGAGATACAAGGGGACATTGAGGCTCTTCATTGGACACAACAACAAATAACTCTGTTGACTTTGCTTAGACGTTTTTAAAGAAACTGATTTCAAGAAGATTGATCAAACATTATTGGTTTACAAGATAGAGAACAAAATAAAAGAGAAAATTTGTCTTTTTAGGGTTTGCTCCAATTTTCCTGTGATGTGTTACACACATACTGTGGGAACAATCAATAAACAACAACAAAGTCCCTGCAATCAACACAACTAGTTTGTTTAATCCATCCGACCATTGAGAAAGTATGTCAGATTTGATTTTTTTTTAATGTATTTCCAATTTTTGTTCTTTCAAAGTAATGCTAGAGGTATTACACAACTTTGATAATAGAGATTAAAGTTAAATGAAGTAACATCATCTAATAGAGCTGATTTATAAGAAGTGGCTCATTTGATGAGCTCTACTCAGCAGCAGACACTAACTCAAGCTCTATAGGCTTGATGCCCTGATGTTGAGATAAGAACACACTACAACTACAGGATCAGCCAACCAATATTTGTACCCTCTATAACAAACCCCAATGGCTACATTATAGCCATAAATGTATTATAAAGTAAAAATGGGGATTATTTCAGGTTTGCTATATCTTAGGGTTTCACTGTATTTCCTTTTTTTACACAAATTTGTAAAATAAATAAAGATGAGCAATTTGCCCAATGCTTCCCTACCATGGAAGTATCATGGTCAACCTTCCAATGGAATCTCTACCTGGAGATACAACAGCTTGCATGAGACCACTGTGTGGAAACACAAGTTAATAAGACGGAAAAAAATCACCATGGAAAGATCTCTGTGTGCTGAGGCGTTATCGTGATGAAGCATTTTTTGGAACAAATTTCAAAAACTTTCATGTCCAAGATCCTCGGTCAATATTTTTTTACACGTTCCATATGAAACCCCAGTTTCTTCTACTAGTTCTCTGATCGTTGTCCTAGTATTTTCCCTTATTAAAGCACCAATTTTTTGTGTCAGTTCTTCATGATTTTCCAAAGGAGGTCTTCTCGGGCGTGCGTCATCTTGGGTTGACTCTCTATCAGATTTGAAACAGGCAAACCACTTAAACGTTTTTGATTGTGATAAGGCTGCCTCCCCGAATGCCAATTTCAACATTTGAAATGTTTCTGACGCCGTTTTCCCAAATTTTTGACAAAACTTTAGGCATACCCCTTTTCACTTTTAAGATCCATTGTAAAAAAAAAATGCCGCGCCTTTGTTTCTTTTCTTTAAAAATGGTTATAAAATTCCTATTATTTGAGATATCGAAAAGATATATTTTCTAGTAGAATGAGGTCTCGTGATTATGATGATAATTTTTATTGTGTATATAAGAGATTAGTCGACCACAATTGGTTCACTTCAGTAGAATTAGTTGATAAGGAGACGAAAGGAACGATGAGAAAGAACAAACCTTAGATTCACCACAATTTCAACCGCACCCTAATAGATAATCAGGAACATCTATTTTTGGTTTCTCTGGAACAACCACATTAGCTTCCTATGTTCCCAAAATAAGAAAATCAGTAATCAGATTGATAGAAATAATAAAAAAAGAAAGAAGTAATTTTATTGGTGATCTTGGGGGAGCATTGACTGATGAACACCTGGCAACACGTAATCTAAATTCTCTCCCGCTGGAATTACAGAAGAATAATGGTTCAAGTAAACCAAGGGAATATACAATGCCAGAAGAATCTGATACTCCAAAAAGGTGCTACAAATGTCCATCAAAAAATGCAGTAAAAAATAAAAACCCTTTGCTCTGTATGTCAACTAAGCGTTTGAAAAAACATTTCTTAATAATTTGTGTAAACTGTAAATAAATTATATTTAGAATTTTTATAAGTCAAAATTTGTATATTAACATTTGTATCAATTAAATATTTTTTAATATATTAATTTCAATCATTATTTAGCGCTTATTTCATCAAGTTACATAAGTGGGTTGAATCTACCCAACCCGTTCAGTTAAGTGGTAGCCATTTTTCTGTGTATGGCTCTCCTTTAATTATATGATCCAAAAATGTTTTAAAGTTGGAAAAAAAACCATGGCTACAGTGAAGTTGGGTCCCACTAGGGTGGTTTACTGTGTATTAAAATAATCTCAAAAGGGAATGCAAAGTAGTAAAATGAAAATTAGAAATATATTTTAGTTAAAGGAAAACAAAACAGCGCTAAAAATATATTTCTAATTTTCATAGATATGCTAAGTTGAGGTGATATTTTAAACTAAAAATGAAGATACTGTCTCCTTTTTTTGCAGAGAACTCAAGTTTGTTAACATTCTTTGATGTACAATATTAAACAGTAGAACTCTTTTTCTATAATAATAAATAAATAAATAAATATGTAGAAAATGAAAGCACAAATGTTTCTTTTACCCATAAAACCAACTTCTATTCTTAGTGATGAAAAATATTGGGAGGGCTTGGCTCATCAATGGTGAACCCTCCCAGCAGTTTCACCAATTTAATCTACCAGACCACTTCTTAGAGCTCTAATACTGTATTGGATGATTCTGGTTATATATGCTGCAATGAAGGATGGAATCTTAGAAATGGAGTTCAAACAAACTATGGAGCTTTTAGAACAAACTTCGTGCTTTGATTTCCTATATATGTAGATGTTATAGCTTTTTATTAAATATATGCTCATAATGATTTATAGTCGTAACACATAAAATGGCAACTCTTTGGTAAGAGGAGACCTAAAGGACACTTTGGCCCTGCAACTTTGTGCTGTCAGGCAGGTAATGTACTTATAAAAGGTATTTTGAATGGATTTTATATAAAAGGTTAAATAGAAGGTGTCCAAGACAAGTTTCATTTTAATTAAAAATAAATACTATATTTTACTTAATACACACACTTTACTGTCTTTTACAAATACAAAGTAACAAGACCAAATCCAAATAAATAATGTGTGATCATTTTGGTAACAGCGTTGTTAAGTTTCCACAAGCACTACAGTTCTCACCACTCCAGCATTCCCAATGTATCAAACTGAATAAGTGTTTCTGTAGTTTGTTGCATTGTGCAACCAGACCTCAATATTCGCCAGAAGAAGAGCAGCTGTGACAACCTCCAATGAGAGGCCACCTCTAGGAGAGTCTCTCCCAGAAGTTGCACATGGATACGCTGATATGCAATAACAGATGTCCGTCACTACCAGTGTTCAAATTTGTAAGTGCAAAGTCGAACTGCTTTTCACATGTGTAGACATGTGCGCTTACAGTAAAAAAGCAGTCGCTAACTACCCACCATGATTATCATGGCCTGTACCACGTGTACTAGGGATAAGCAAAAAAAAAAAAAAAACTACCAGTGTTGGCATTAACTAAAAGAAAGTCCACAACACTCCAGACCAACATCTTTATTTCAGAGTCCGGAGAATTGTCCTAGCAGCCGGGACTCCACATTGACCTACCACTGGGGAGAAAATATGTCTGCTATAGAATCCTCTGTTGGAGAGAGAACCTTGTGGGGACGGCCGACTCCTATACACCCACAATGACCGCCCTAACTTTTGAAACTGTGTTTTCACTATATCCAGTCATATTGGGGAGATATACACAGTGTTGTTATAATTCTAAGGTATCATCCAGTTCCAAGTCCCAATCAGAGAGGTTCTACCAACATCTTGGTCACATGTGAACTTACAAGTCAGCTGTTACAGCTTTTATATCAACCTGAGTTATGGCATCATAATGTCCACAAATCAGAGAACCTACAAGTCACTTGTTCCAACCTGATGTTAAAAGATTGTTGTTTAAATTTGTATTTAAACACATCATCAAATGTTTTCAAAATTTGATTTAAAAAATCAGTTATTGTTTGGTCAAATTAACAGTTATTTGATGAGACAGTTATGGGATCAGGACATGAAAACATGGATGAATTATCACAAGTGTTGAATTAAAACAATACTCCATTTCATTTCAAAATTTATGATCAATTTTTCTATACTTTCTGGCCACATGGAAATGTGTTATTAATAGAAATAACAATGAAGTGTACAAAATTTGACAGAGGTGAGGGTCAGGAATAGATGAGATAACTTTCTTTCCAACAAACAAAAATATTCGCAGCCATTTCTTTGGTGTAATCTTCTTCTTCTTCTTTCTTATCTCAAAGCCATGATAATCATGGTGGGTAATTAGCGACTGCTTTTACTGTAAGCACACCACATGTCTACATATGTGAAAAGCAGTTCGACTTTGCACTTACAAATGTGCCAGAGCCCCGTTTGGTTACTTGCACTCGCTGGTGGGGTTGGACTTTTGCAAGAATCGGGAGCCATTGGAGCATTTTTTTTTTTTAACAGAAAAAAGTATCCAATGCGGGAATCGAACCCGGGTCGTAGTGGTCGAAAACCAAACGGTTTAACCAGCCTTCCACCGACCCCCTTCTTTGGTGTAATGAGCAGCTGGAGTATATGACTGGGATAATATTTCATTTATGTGATTCATGTGAACATTTTCTTATTTACTTATTTTCTTCTTTGAGCACATTTTAATATAAGCTTTTTGAAAACTATTGTTAACAATCAATTAATTAAATTCATACTATCCTTAATGCAATGGGGGGGCCTGGCTCATCAGTGGTGAACCCTCCCGGTGAGTTGGCCAGACTCACGAAGCTCTACTATTGCATGGGGCTGTTTTGACTATCTTGGCATGATAAAGCACAACTTGGATTATAGATTATAATACAAGAAAATAATCCAAATAATGTATTAGGATATTCTAATACATTAATCCTAATAAATTATTTGGATTAGGTCTTATTTTCTTGGACTATCTTGGCAATTTGGAGGAATTCTTCCATTTTGGGAAATTTTGAATGTAAGCTTTGGGATACAAAACATTCAGTAAAACCCCTCTATAGTGAACCCCAATGGGACAGAGCTTTTGGTTCACTATAGCCGCAGTTTGGCTTTTTTTTTTTTACTTTTCAAAATTGTCAGACAGTATAATTAAAGAACAGCCACTTAATAATGATCACTTTGTTTTAATTCCCTGAATTTCCTTACATAAGGCTGAAGAAGTCATTTAATAATGGGTTCTTCTTATCATTAGCACATACATGTGTACGTACCTCTGTGTATAATTTTAAAACAAATCCCCTAGGCAAAACATTAATTATATATTTAAAAGATATGAGTATTTTAGAACATCTTTATCATATAATACTAAATTTACTTGAAAAAAAATGTTTCCAGTACCTTGTTTGAAATCACTCAAGCATTGCCTCTTTCAAATAAAGTTGACCCTTTGAACACCAGCTGTATTACCCTAAAATGTGTGTAAATAGCAATCACAGATCTTACATCCATGTCTTTTCAAAGAAAATTCTTTGAAATACAAAAAGACCTTTTAGATTAAAATTGTTCAATTATTTAACAAATATTACTCAGCAATATGGACATTTATTTGCTTGCCTGCAAAGTATGATATTTTTCTAAACAATCCCGAAGGGAAAGGTCTGGTCTTATGGTACAGGTTCTACAAAGGCAATTCCTGCCACCTGTGTTCTGAGGTCACTATACAATCATGTTTTGGATCAATATCTGGTACATGAATCTTGTTATTTAGCCCTACTTCATCAATGTTGGAATTCCTGGAAATGAGCTCTCAGCCACCCACACAATCTACCACCCAACTAGACTTCCTCCGTACCATCAAGCCAGCAAGAATGAAAATCTAATGCTATACATGACTGGTACAGAGCAGGAGGGACAAGCACCAATTCCCAAGGGAACAACAGTCTTTGATTTCCAGACTTGAGTCATCTACAAACAATGACAGAATGGTTTTCCCACATGTATTTATGAAGAAGAGGAAAGACAATAAGATAAATGAAGCCAACTAGGCATGAAATGTGATAGTTGATGATAAAAATAAAACTCAGGTCAAGTATCACATGTCCTAGAAATAGGATTCCTGTCTGTTAAAGCAATTACCCTGTAATAAGCATGTGCTACCAGAATTAATTACTCCTTGATTGTTTAGACTCTGGGTTCAATAGAGAGCCTCCACTCTCAACACTCAACAACTCAGTCCTAGGGGAAATGTGATCTTTACAAAAAACTTTATAGAAAACTTCAATGGTGCAACAAAAACTATCAAGCCGGAAATCCAACATTTACCTTAATTAAGCCAGTTTTTCACTTACAAGTCAGCCTACTTGCATTAATTTAATTATATGAATTTAATTGGTAATTTAATTATATAAATCTAATTCAACGCCAATTATATAATTCCTTGGGGTGGTGCTGAATTGAAGAAGTTGTAATTCAACCAATTTTTTAAATTCCATTCATTTACTTTATTTCAACCAGCTATAATTCAACACCCCCAGAATGTCACCAGACAACAAAATGCCCCCTAGTGTAACGGCAGCTGGCATGCCTATATAGTAAATTATCAGTGAGCACATATTTATCACTGATGATACTCTGTGCAGTTGCCTTTTGGACTGATTGTAATATATACGACATGTAAACATATGTCTGATAATTAATATGCTATATCTGATGTTGGCCTAAAAGAAATAAAGTATTTCTTTTTAAACTTCCAAGTACTTCTTGCTGATTAACGTCAACCAACAAATACAAGGACGTTACACCTAGCATGTTGCCACAAGTTGACTGGTTCAATTTACTTGGTTGTCCCTCCCTCGTGTCTGTTCTCCAACTTGTACTGCAACCATCCAACTGGCACAGATCCAGTGTGGCAACTTTGTGCATTAGTTGGTTCCAAACACCAATTTACTGTATTCAGGGAACTTCAGTCCAATACAATAATGTCTGGAGATGGCAAAACCGCTGGGAGGGTTCACCACTGATGAGCCATGCCCGCCCTCTCTTTCAATTTTTTAATTTGTTGCAGAATAAGGACTGTAGAAATAAATGTTAATTATATTTTAGAAGCAGTATTTAAAAAATATCCATAATTGTGAGTGATCAATGGGGCTAAGTTGATTTTAAACATTCACTTTGTGAGCAGAACTTGTCGCCAATGTTCTCATACATGGCCAGAGATGAACTCACAGTCATGTGCACAACACACTAAGATTGAATGGACTCTGATGCTGAGGGACACAAGGTGTTTCACATCACCAATGAAGATGTACAGAGTGCAACTGCCATTAAAAGAATCCAAGATAAACAACCAATGGCCATGTGGGGAGATCTATCAACCAGGACTAACTGGATTGATAATGTCAAGTAATGGACAAAACCCACCCAGGACATTTAGTGGGATACATTTCATTTGAACAGCAGTCCTAAGTGTAGGATTCTGGTGAGAATTGAATGTTTTACAGGTATTGGCTAGGGATAGGACACACCAGGTATTGGCTAGGGATAGGACACACCAGGTATTGGCTAGGGATAGGACACACCAGGTATTGGCTAGGGATAGGACACACCAGGTATTGGCTAGGGACAGGACACACAAGGTATTGAAGACTCACTCATTATGTCTATCTCCTCCTCTGGCAGTTGTTGTCCATTGGATATGTCAGGCAGGGAAATGGAAGGCTGGGAATGGCGGGTAAGTCTCCTAGGGGCTCCGCTGAAGTCCAGGTGAGAAAGATTGCTTGTCCTGTTCTTGTTCTCCCGGAACCCATTCACCTTCGGGGAAGGGCCTGCCTTCATTGACGACGCTCTCCTAGCCGGCCGTTCTACAATGATAGCACAGTCCTTGGGATGGACAAAGGAGAAATCTGTTCCATTTCCATTGACCTGATCATTGGCCACTGTTGACGATGTGCTTGCACCGGGAGTTCTGCGTACACCTTCCTTCAGCAGGTCGCACAGCGGCTGCTTGGTCAGGTTGAAGGAGTGGCCTTTGTAGATGATGGAGTTGTCAGAGATGCGGCTACTGGTGGAGGAGGTTTCGTCATTCCTGCGTCCATAGCCGTTGAGCCTTTTGTAGGTGGCTGACGGTTGTGGTAGAGGATTGGTGACATCCCGCATTTCTGTCGGCTGCACACACACACCTCCCTCTACCATCTGCTCAAATGTTATAAGACTTGGTACCGTAGTACACCTCCCATGGGAGAGCAAAATTTTTTTAAATTATTTCCAGTGATGGCTATGATAATAATGGTGGGTCTGAGATTGCTGCAAGTGCATCACGTGTGTACACATGTGAGCTCAGTTTAGTCACTTATACTCACTGGTGAGACACTTGCATCAAATGGGGCCATTAAAGCAATTTTTTTAATCAGAAAAAGTGCCCATTGCGGGATGGTTTGTGGCTGTCAAAAATCAACAAATTACACTCTATGGCAGAAACCAGGATCTCCTGGACTTGGTCTGAGGGGACAAAGGATTTTTGGAGTGCCATTAATTGGGACTATTAATAATTGGAATCCAAAAGCCTGGAGCTATTCTGGAATGGTGGAGAACTGGCAGGCAGAAACCTGTATTTCCAGGCTCAAGCTGGCAGCCATACAAGGCCACTCCAGGATGGTGTCTTCCCACAGTGCACCATCTGCAGGACCGGAGAGGCCTCACCTTCTGGAATGTATGGGAGCCTCAGAATAACTAATAATTGGAATAACAACAATTGGTACTAGTATTAATTGGGATAACCAATAATTGAGATAGCTTATAATTGGTACTATTAATAATTGGAATAAAAATTTCAATAATTATTTTGGCAATGCGTTTCATGTATATCATCAAATATTATCTCTAGAGACCTTACTTCAAAGATAAAAGTTATCGAATGAGAGGGTTTATCAGTGGTGTCTCGGTGGTTAGGCCAAATTGACTCCAGATCGCTCTACTGTTGTATTGTTTGGTTTTGTTATAGATCATCACATCTTAGCCTGAATAATGGAGGGGCAGGAATTAATATAACATCACAAGATGGAACACACATCAAAGGAGCAGGAAAGATTTGGTCAAACTTCACTTAATCTAGCCTATGTATCTGGCCTTACTTCAAGCAGGAGTTATAATATACAGTGATATGTACGTGAAGCAATTCAGAAGGTCAATACTAAAATCACACAAAAATACACTTGTTACTAAATCAACTATTGGGGCAGAACTACAATAGATTCCTGGGATCGGGACAATTAGATAAACTAGCAAAGGAAGGAAGTTGAGGAAAGAACTAATGTTAGTATTTGAAACTTTGACAACAAAAGACAAGGAAAGGTCAAATATGTGACAAACGCTGAAAGAACAAAACCAATCTCAAGACTCAGAATGAAATTTGTAAGGAATGACAATACATCCAAATGGAACCTACAGGACAATTGTCCTGGTGTGACACTAAAACCTACACACATATTCTCATGTCCAGCAATAGCTGCAGCCTTGCAGAACAATGACCCAGAACTTTACACACCCAAGATAGAGAACACTGCTGTGATGGAGATGTACGGAGACATCTGAGGCATTCATTGGACACGACATTTACTAAGGAAGGGAGCTTGGGAGAGTTTAGGGAACCTCTATGGACATAAGGTGTGTATAGGTGCATACATTTAATATAATAAATTTTATCGATAGATGGCAATTGAATTTATAAATTTATTTTGCTAATAATAGCTTTGATATGAAACCATATTTACAGAAGAACATTGCTCTATGTAATTGCCCAAAATACTTCCTGCTAATTTTATCATCAGATCGCAAATGAATTTATAAAAATAATCTGGATAACTAACAATTTGAATAACTAACAATGAATTAACTATTAATAATTGGGGCTGTTGTGTGTGGTCCATCCAAATGATTGAAAGAGTTGATTCTACAGACCACCACCCATCTCTGGAATAAAGTATTGAGAATGGGTGGCTACACTCGGACACTCTCTCTTGACTGCTGAAAGCATTCTTCAGAGTCAGCAATAACTTCACTATTAGTTTGGACTCATCATGAGAGCCAAAGAAGAGAAGCCAGGAGATGGTACAAGCAGGCACGGAGTCTCTTCCTCCATAAGGATTACTTCTCCCAAGTACACATCATGGCAGGTAGTTGCAACTATCTTTTACTTATCTCCTTATTCGCTATAGAAGAAGCACAGGTCAGGAAGAGTTTCTTTATCTAATAAACTTCTCCTGTGCTTCTTCTTGAAACTACCTTTTACTGCTAAGTGCACGCACCACATGTAGAAGGCAGTTTTCACTTACAAGGTGTCACTACATGTGGTCCATAAAAGGAAGGAGGGAAGCAACAATCTCACTGGTTCAGCTGTTTGTGAGGAACACAGGAGCACCTACTGTACAGAGGTGGGCTAAAGTAGAGAGACTCAAGCATCCAGGGACAACTCCAGGGGATAAGAAAGAAGATAAGTAGTCCTTTGAATCTTGTCATCTCAGCAAAGTAGCACTGAAGTGGTTACTGAAGTGAACCGTCAGAATAATTATTGTCTTGTAAAGTGGGCAGAGAACCTAATGGAGAGTGTTAATAGTCTTTTTCTAATTATGTCTTTCCTCAGTTTTATGCAAGTTTGTCATTGATGGATTGATTGATGAAAGTTCCCCTGTGTGACTCAAGTGTTTATGACTCTTCTACTATCCAGATATCTTGGTAATTAGTATTTCTGATGGATTGTAAGGCTTCATAGATGGCTATACGTTCTGATCTGAAGACTGTGCAAAAATCTGGGTTTCTTCTGTTCCTTTTCTCAATGCCATTTGTGGTTTTAAATTAGAAAGCCAGTGTGTCCCAACTTGTCTCTGCTACCATTGGTATAGATAGTTATTGCATTTTTAGGAATGTTATTAATGAGATTGAGATTGTGTGTGTTTGTTGGTGGGTTCATTTAAAGTGCCATTAAAACTAACATTTTGTAGTGGTTCGCATGGAGAAAATGTTTCCTACTTTATATTTTAAAGATCCATTTCTTTTGGCCAGGTGGAGAGGGCCTTCTTTTTTTAGTCATAGGTTGGATTCTCAATTAGGTATGTAATTGGAAGTTCTGGGCTTGTTTCCATAACTCTTGATTTTGTTTATATATTTTGGCAGATTGTAGCTTCTATCCTGTAAGGGCATAATGTCTGCCTCGTACAGTACAATATCATTAGGGCAGGTATCTCGAAGACCTGTAATAATTCTAGCTGCACTTAGTTGTATTCTTTCTAGTGATTTTAGATTTGTTTCAGATGCTGTACCATAGATTTGATATCCATATTCCAGGATTTACCACATGTACATCAGTGTAGGAGCTGCTGTCTACTGTAATACAATCATCCACTCATGCATGTGTTCCCTTAATTCCCCATATAATCAAATATAATGGAAAACATCCAAGTTTTACAAGTGGAAATATCAGTGCATACAATAATACTAAAATACAAAAAATAATAGATATTCAAATTTATACTTCAATAAAGTATGGTATTTCTCAGGAAACAAATGTTGAGCTGGTTTGGCACTAAAGGTTTCACAATAAACACCTGTATCCAGGTGTGGACTGGGAACAACAGACAGTCTGGATGTTAGCTTTGTGGAACCCATTTTCCATTCTTTCCAAGCTTGCAGAAATTAAAGCTTTCATAGGTTTTGGACATTCATTCTGCCATGGTTCCACAAGCTCTTCCACCAAATATTCGCGATATTTTTTGTGTCTGATTGGCCTTAGTCTATTTTTTCCATGTTCTGGGTGTATATGAGTTGACACTTCTAGGCCCCAGAAAAATAATTTCCTCCAGGGTTATCCTTTGAGATGAGACCCCCTATAATCTGAAGGAGAACTCTAGAGTTGGGGAAGTCTCCTCAAATGTAAATAACTGTACCTAACATAATCTCTCAACTTTCTATGTCTAGATTCTACCATTAATGGATGCCAATAGAATTGGGTGAGATACTCACTTCCACCATATTCCCAGTTATAGTTCCATTTCTAAGTCAACCTAACCTGATGTGTTGATACACTCAGCAGCACCAGTGGTCCGCAGAAATGAGTTTCTCACCTAAAATTGTTTTAAATATATAATTCTGTACATCTGGAGCCAAGTAACAGGGGAATGCTTTTTTTACAAAGTTATAATCACAAGCTAAAACATTAATATATTATATATGTAGCGAAAGAGGAATCTCTCCTTTATTTATGCATTACACCAATACATTACGTAGTAAAAAACTTTACTAGTGATGGTGTAATGATAAGACACAATTTGGATTATAGATTAGAAACACAAGGTAATAAGACCAAATCCAAATAAATAGTGTGTGATGTTTCGGTAACAGCGTGTTCATTCAGTACTTATGTCTGAAGATGGTAACAATGTTGTTACCGAAACGTCACACACTATTTATTTATTTGGATTTGGTCTTATTACCCTGTGTTTAGTGATGGTGTAGGATATATGTAATAAACATTTCTAATTAAATAATAAATATTGTTTTATGAAACAGTTTTTTCTATTAGACACCAGGTAATAAGCCCAAATCCAAATAAATAAATGTTACACACTATTTATTTAGATTGGTCTTATTACCTGGTGGCTATCATCCAAATTGCAGTATTCTTTTACAACAAATAGATAATGTTCTTCCCTGATCCATAATTTAACAAAACCTCCAGGACTAAGTTTCCTATTGTATAACTTTTCTCAAACTTTCACTTCTCACCCCTTCAACGGGAGTATTACATTAACTCTCTCTGAACATTTAGTTTTATATATCTTGTGATATCTTTCAACCTGCAAGTTTCTAATATGTACAGTTAAACCTGTCGTCCCCTCTTGGGACTCACCAAAATAGGGTGCTATAGACAGGTCACTTTTAATGTAAATCGCATCGTTACTATGTATTTAAAACCGGGCGCTATAGAGAGGAAGGTGCTATAGAGAGGGAGGTGCTATTTAGAGGGTGCTATAGAGAGGGAGGTGCTATTTAGAGGGTGCTATAGAGAGGGAGGTGATATTTAGAGGGTGCTATAGAGAGGGAGGTGCTATTTAGAGGGTGCTATAGAGAGGGAGGTGATATTTAGAGGGTGCTATAGAGAGGGAGGTGCTATTTAGAGGGTGCTATAGAGAGGGAGGTGCTATTTAGAGGGTGCTATAGAGAGGGAGGTGCTATTTAGAGGGTGCTATAGAGAGGGAGGTGCTATTTAGAGGGTGCTATAGAGAGGGAGGTGCTATTTAGAGGGTGCTATAGAGAGGGAGGTGCTATTTAGAGGGTGCTATAGAGAGGGAGGTGATATTTAGAGGGCGCTATAGAGAGGTTTAACTGTATATTTTTTCAAAATAGGTTTCTTCATAATTTGTAGTAAATTTATCTTATTATCAAAAGTACAGTTTTGAAATATGTAAACAACAATGAGCATGTGTATATAATTATATATATCCTTCATTTCGGCATTTAGTTAATGTGATACTCCAGTTAAAGGGCTGATAAGTCGGAAAACTTGAGAAAATAAAAAGTTGTACAATAGGAAACTGGAGGTTTTGTTTATTTTGGTAAATATAATCCCAGTATAGTGTAATAAGTTCTATATATAGATGGAAATTTTGCCGGGAGGAAATTGATATAAAGAGATGGCGTCTGGTTTAGACGTCTATTTTGACGGGAGAGGCTACCCTTGTCTCTTTATAAGTTTGTAGCGGCTCCCATATATTAACATTAATATCATATTAATTGTTGTCATATCAATATAATAAAATAATTATACATCATTTTAAATATAAAACATAAATCATATATAATGTAAATATTTAACTATAATATATCAAACACATATATCTAACATTATATAATCTAGAAATGATATTTGACCACACACATATATACAAAAAAGAACTTTAACGTGTAATATACACCAATTTAACCCTTCTGATAATTTGTATAAATAAATGTAATTAAAAGTTGATTTTACAATAAATAATTTGTTATATGACTCCGCTTATAAATCTATGCCGCCCACATAAATTGGTGAGCCGCATATTTAAAATATAAACTTTAACAAACATTTGCAAGCAATCAAACAAGAATTTCAATTTGATCAAAAGTGAAAAATAAAATTACTCATAATATCAAATTATAAATATTTAAGAAATACATATTAAATATTTATATTTAAAACAAAAAATATAACATATTTCGCAATATTTAAAAACAACGAAAACGTACATCGTTTGGTATTTAATTCAAGGCAAATTTTCAACTTAAAACAAAATCGCTATCAAATATAATTTTAAGAAATTATTTATGTGGATTGTCGTTATTAACCACCACAAGTTCTATATAGTTCTAGTCTACTTTCAACTTCTTTCCTTCTTTCTATGTACATAATTATATAGAATACTCCTTTATGGCACAATTTGGATTATAAACATTGAATGAACATTCAGTACTTTTGTCTGAAGATGGTAACTACGTTGTTACCGAAACTTCACACACTATTTATTTGGTCTTATTACCTTGTGAATAATACTTTATATAATAAACATTGTTTGTATATAACATAATAATGCCTATTTTATTAAAAAAGACATTTATAAAAATTAAAAGTAAGCACCCAAATTGACAATTCAGTTATTATTAGAAATCTTTTTACCACATTTTTGTAACTGTAAATGAAAACACAAGATTTACAAATAATCGGCTGCTGCGGTATTGGTATCAGATACCCATTTGACAAATCATATAATCAGCCAGCTTTAATGAACATAGCTTAGATTTTTATGAATACTTTTTTCATTTGACTTTTTTTTTTAATTGAGGTGGCCCTTTTTTTAATTATAAAAAGCTTTGAGAAGGAAAAAAGATTGGTCATTATTTATTTCATTGTGGGTGAAAACATGTGTAATATCAAATATAAATAAAGATTATTAACATGAGCTATATTTATAAACGAAAGTTGACAATTTAAAACTATTTTGAAAAGCAAGAAAAATTAAAAATAATAATTTGGTTTCTTATTTGAGAAGCAATTGTGATAAAATGACCAATTCTAAAGATTTAAAAAAGATAATTTTTATTACAAATGGAAAATCAAAAATATTAAAATTAGCAATTCCTCTATTTGACCTGGTTGTGTATTTTGCTCCGACAATTTTAAAAGGTCAAAATGTGAAACTGGTATTGCTAACTAACTTTCTCTAGCAACTTTAATTAAAATCCAACTACAAATCAAACTTATTTAAACTGATATGTATAAACTATCAAATAAAACCTTTTTAACCTATCAAACCAAAAATTAAAATAATCGTCTGTTATATAAAAATGTTATTTCATTATTACATTTTACTCACATAAGAAAGAAGAAGACTCACATAAATGATTTGAGAAGCGAATTGAAATACATTTTTTAACGTGGTAAAATGCAACATAATGTAAAAAAAAGTTAAAATTTAAAGATATATTGTAAAACATATTGTAAATGTGATTACTTCCAAGCAGCCGGCCGGCAAATATTTGTAGTAAAGTTTGGTTACCAAAAATGTGAAAATGTGTAGGTGAAAAGAAAAGAGAGAGAGAGAGAGAGAAATGCCCCTATTCTTGACTTTTAAAAAATGGATGAATTTTTTTAAAAGCCGATTATATGAATTTAAAAAAGATTCAGTTTTTGAAATCAAGGTAGTCGTTGATTGGCTGAAAACGGCGCGCGGTGAAAATAACAAAGATTTGATGTGGAGGGAAATGAGATAAAATATTATAAATTTTAAGATACCTTTAAATTCTAAATATATTTGAATAATAATGTACTTCTGAAGTAATCAATATTCTAGAAAATAGTTAAATAAAGTTTTTAATTAAAATAAATCTAAAACATTTTAAATTTACTTTCAAAACTCAAGCCAATTCAGTGTTACCCAATGTTTTTTTTTTTATTATTTTTCAAACATGTTCTTTGTTTTATTTGCTCTTGTTAATATTTCGTTTGCCATTAATTAATATACTTAAGGAGAGTGAATATATATTTTTAAAACTTCTAAGTTAACTTTTATATTATTTTGTGCATATCTTATATATTTTTATTTTGGAAAATAAGACTTAATTTTGCTTTCACTTTTACAAGTAATAGGGCATGTATGATTATATATTTAATTTATATATTTTTTTATTATATATTATATTTCTCATCAAAAATTATATTGTGGAAATAGTTGAAATAACAACAAAATGGCTTTATTTAATATGAGCAGCCTTTTCTAAAATATCTTTATTAAAAAATATATATATTAGGGCAAGCATGGAAATATAAAAATGAAGTAAAATTTTAAATTTTTTTATTTCTATTTCTGCGATATGAAATTATATTTTGCATCGATTACAAATAAATATGGGATGTATTTTCTATTAGTTTTATTATTCATACCTGAGCTACCAATTTTTAGAAAGGTTTAAAAAGGGCGCAGGGTAGGAGGGGGGGGGGGGATAGAGAGAGCTTTCATTTATAAAATGATATAGGCTTAGCAAAATACGGTTATTCTTTTTGAGGATTTCTGGTTGTTTTCTGTACTCACGTATGTTATAGTTACGAGGACATCCCTTCTGATAAAAACAAGTATATATTTATTTAAGGAACGACTTGTTCCATTACATATATTGTTAAGACAAGTTAGCGGTAAACAATAACAGCAAGGTTGAAGGTAGTAGTTGGAAGTAGTGACGTCATAGTGTGACGTAGCATCGATGATGATTAAAGTCAAAGTTTGTGTAACAATTCCCTCCTTACTTTGGCTTTATTCCCACGATGCTGAGGCTCTCCAGGTGTTTCTTCATCTGGTCTCGGGATAGGTCCTTTGTGAAGATATCCGCCTCCAGGTCCTGGGATGGCTTGTACAGAAGGCAGATGTCTCTGGATTCATAACAGTCTCTCAAGAAGTGGTACTTTCTGTTGATATGTCTACAGCGACTGCTTTGTTTAGGGCTGGAGATCCAGTTGATCAATGACTGACAGTCTGTATAGATCGCAGTTGGTTTTTCCATGAAATTCCATTCTTCCAGCTCTCGTAACAGGTTTATTATCCACTTGATTTGACAGCAGCTTTCACAAGCAGCTATCATTTCCGCTTCCATTGTGGAGAGGGCGACGAGTGGTTGTTTACTACTTTTCCAGTCTATAGTTGCTTCGCCGAGCTTCAATACATATCCGCCGTAGGATTTTCCGTCATGAGTGGTCGACCAGCTGGCATCGGTGTAGGACTTCAGGATTCCAGTCTTCCCTCTTTCAAATTTCACTCCTAGGTCAATTGTTCCTCGTAGGTATCTCATCACTCTTTTGATTGCTGTCCAGTGCATCTGTTTTGGTTGTCTGGAGTATTGTGAAAGTTTGCTAGTGATGTAAGCGATGTCGGGTCTGGTGTTAACAGCTAGAAACATTAGCATTCCAAGGGCTTCTTGGTAAGTGTGCTGATCACAATTGTCATCTTCAATATGATTGTCCAAATTGATTTCTTTGGAACCTGGTGTTGGAACTTCCTTACAAGTTTCCATTCCATATTTCTGCAATATTTGTTGTACATAGTGGCTTTGCTGTAGCGAAATTCCCTCCTTGTCTTGTATGATCTTGATTCCCAAAAACATGCCTTTACATGTTACATCCTTTATTTCCAGGTGATGTCTCAATTTATTGATGAATCTGTTTGAGGTATCTTCAGAATCTGAGACAGTGATAAAGTCATCAACATATATCCCTACATAGAAGTATTTGTCTTCATTCTTCCATTTAAATAGGCAAGGATCAGATTTAAGTTTTTCCAGTCCACAGTCATGAAGTACTTGACTGAATTTCTCATACCACGATCTTCCGGATTGAGGTAGACCGTAAATACTTTTGTTGAGTTTGCAAACTTTGTTTCTGTGTTGGACAAATCCAGCAGGTTGTTCCATGAATATTGTATTTTCAATGTTTCCATTTAGATAGGCTGCTTTTACATCAAATAGTTTAATGACTGAATCTTTTGTTGCTGTCATTGACAAAATAGTCCTGAGGGTGGCATTTTTAATTACAGGGCTGAAACTTTCGTTGTAATCTCCTCCTGGGATTTGGTTGTATCCCATTGCAACAAGTCTAGCTTTGTAAGTTTTGTTTTCTTGGTCTTTAGATATTTTGAACACCCATTTACTTTTGACAACTTTAGCGTTTACAGGTCTAGGTACCAGTTCCCATACTTGATGCGAGTACATGTTCTGTATTTCCTCAAGCATTGCGTTCTCCCAATGTTTCTTGTCTTCGCATGCGATGGCTTCTTCATAGTCTTTCGGAATGGTTTCATTCGTAGTAGCCAGAACGTAGTCATCGAATCTTTTAGGTATTGTTCGAGTTCTTTGTGGTCTGTCTGATTCACTTGACTCTGTCTGTCTGTTGACCATGGTATCTGGTGCTGGCTCTTCAATATCAACATCTGATAGAACATGATTGTTCAGTTGTTCATCCTCCTGAATGAAGAAATATGTGTCAGTGTCCGTATTATTATCACTTTGTTTTTCTTCCGAGATGACATTATTGTTCTCTCTGAAGTGAATGTCTGCGGTTTCAAGAATGACTCTCGCTGTGATATCAAATACTCGATAAGCTCTTCTGCATCTTGAATAGCCTACAAATATTCCTCTCTTAGATTTAGCTTCTAGTTTGTGTCTTTGATGATTCTCGAGTTTATAGAAGACTTCACAACCAAATCTCATGATGTGAGAGACGGATGGCTTTTTACCTTTCCATTTTTCCATAGGGGTAGTGTCTGGGTCATTAGTTGTGGGAGTTAGATTGTACAGATATGCAGCTGTATTCACAGCTTCTGCCCAGAAGTGTAGGGGTAATTGGGAGTCTGCCAGAAGTGTTCGGCCTTTGTCTAATAGTGTTCTGTTAGCTCTTTCAACTCTCCCATTGCTTCTTGGGGTGTACGGTGTAGTTAGTTCATGTTTAATTCCTTTGGATTCTATGAAGGTTTCAAGGTTTTTATTGATAAATTCTGTTCCGTTATCTGTTCTAAGTCGTTTTAGTTTTGAGTTTAGCTCGTTTTCTCTCTTTACTATAAACTTCTTCAAAACTTCTGCTGTTGAGAGTTTATCTTTGAGAAATTCTACAAATATTCTCCTAGAAAATCCATCTACGATGGTCAAGAAATATTTACTTCCGCCCAAGGAGTTTATTCTCATTGGACCACAGAGATCGACATAAATGGCTTCAAAGGGGTAGCTTTCCTGATTGCTATTTGTGTGAACATAGGGTACTTTGGTCATTTTTCCCAAGGAGCAAGCATCACATTGATCAAGGGTACCATTTATAGAGTCCAAGCCTTTTAGAAGATTGTTCTTCAAAATCAGGTCTAGTTTGTTGTCGCTAGGATGTCCTAACCTTCTGTGCCATGCAGTCCTAGAATTGTCCTTTGAAATCAAGCAATGTTCGTTTGGGACATGAGTTGCTTCAGATAAACGTGATAGGTTCAATGTGTACATGTTACCATCAAAGTTGCCTGTTCCTATTAGCTTGTCATCAGAAGAGTATATGTATGCTCCTTCAGAGTTCAAAAGAACAGAGTTCCCTCTTCTTACTACGCTTGGAATGGACATTAGATTTCCTTTCAGGTGTGGTACATGGAGGACATTATGCAGGGTTACAGCGTTGTTAAGTTTGTCCTTACCTTGTACAGTAGCTTGGATTAATCCCGATGAGGTAGATTCGATGTGCCTCCCTTCTTCTGCCACTTGTATGCTTCTTCTCTCCTCCGTCTTGTGCTCGATCCAATCACCATGGGAAGTCATGTGGCTTGTGCACGCAGAATCAATTATCCACACGTCCTGAGTCGTCGGCGTTCCTCCCTTGTGCTTGCATGTAGTGCGTATTCTGAAGTGGAGTCTCTTCGTTGGGATGGTTCCTCCGTTCGTTCTTGGATTGCTGACCTGGCTGTGTCTTTGTTTTGTTTTGGTCCTTTATGGTAGTTCCTTGTACTGGCCATGTTATTTTTGTTTGTTGTATTCTTTTGATTTCCTTTGTTGTCAGGGTTGAACCAACAGTCTTTCTTGAAATGTCCTTTTCTTTTGCAAATGAAGCATGATTTTTCTTTGAATTGGTTGCCTGATGATCTGAAAGCATTTTCAGGATTTTTGCTTCTGTCCTGTCTTTTCTTCTCGAAATCCAGTAGAGTTTGTCTCAAGTCTGGTAAGGAGATTTCTCTGTTTATTGACAGTGCTGCTGTGATCGTGTCAAAGTTAGGTGTGAGTCCTTCAACAATGTATCGTACAAGTTCTCTTTCTGTTACAGTCTTTCCTAGCTGGGTGATCTCTTGTGCCAGTTTCTGTGCTCGTACAATATACATGTTGACATTTTCATTTGGGTTCAATTTTAGTCTGGCTAGATCCAACATTAGGTCTATCCTTTTATTTTCTAGAGATCCTTCAAACCTTTTCTTTATGTCGTACCAAATTCTTTTGGCCCTTTTATCGCCTCGAAAGATGATTGTTAAGTCATCCGAAAGTGACAATATTATTAGGCTGTATGCTTCCCGATTCTTTTTCTTCCAAATATCATATTCTAGTTTATTATTTGTTAAGTCTGGCTCGTCATTAACAATTACGTCCTCGAAGAGATCTTTTGAATCTAGAATTGCTTCCATTTTCATGGACCACGTTGTATAGTTATTTTCTGTTAACTGTTCGATTTTTGCTAAGTTATGGGTATCCATTTTTAATTTAACTTTTTTTCTTTCTAAATTGGCGGTTAGTCCAATTATTTATTTTCTTTATGATTTAAATGGATCAATTGGCGGTTAGTCCAATTCGCGCGCCCAAACAACGCACTGCTACCAAATTGATATAGGCTTAGCAAAATACGGTTATTCTTTTTGAGGATTTCTGGTTGTTTTCTGTACTCACGTATGTTATAGTTACGAGGACATCCCTTCTGATAAAAACAAGTATATATTTATTTAAGGAACGACTTGTTCCATTACATATATTGTTAAGACAAGTTAGCGGTAAACAATAACAGCAAGGTTGAAGGTAGTAGTTGGAAGTAGTGACGTCATAGTGTGACGTAGCATCGATGATGATTAAAGTCAAAGTTTGTGTAACATAAAATACTAGCGCTATATTTGAATATTTGTTGTACAATTATTTTTCAGACTTATATTTAGCAGAAAAACACAAGAGGACTTGACCCAAGCTATAATATTTGATATGTAATTTCTTATCGCGGGCCTATGACTTCAAGGAACCTGGATTATCTGGAAAGTAAAAAAATCTAGTGTGGTATACCTGCAATTCCTTCACGACAATATTAAAATAAGGTTCTTTCATACCTTTATGCAACTCACAACTTTAATATACACTACATAATTATTGATAAGCATTCTGGTTTTGGTAATGATATATAAGTCATTCTTAGCCCAGGCAATTTGAGTAGTTATGTATGTAGGAATACGCACCTTTATGATAAGAAAAGCTCATTTTTTTAAAATTCATTATAAATATAACAAACTTTTTATTAAATTTTTATGATTTATTAAACTTTAACTTAAACATTTACAACCCTTGACCTAATACCCTGCATGTATTTATGGATATTTTAATCAAAACTTCCATGATAGGTATGAATTCCAATAAGGCACAAGACCGCCAAGCCATCCAACAGAAAGATGAGGACAATCTCCTCCCATCATCATCAGGGCAGATTTTAAAATTTAAAAATTCTGTCAATTATTTCTGTCTCAAATCTGGATACTAGAGGTATTTTTCTAGCTCTTGATCAGAATCTCTGGCTCTTGAAGCCAACAGTTTCTAAAAACGCAGTTTTGACCCTTCTTTGACAACTTAGCTCCAGCCTGTGAATCACACTTGGTAGTTAAATCCATAAATAACACCACCAGAGCCCACGGGAGATTTTCAAAGAGATTCAAAAGGTTTGCCCAATGATTTCAATCTTTAAAAAAAGCGATGGTTTCAACCAAGACAGTTGTCAAGGTGACACTTCACACAAGTACCATCAAGGTTTCCAAAAAAAAAAAAAAAAAACCCCAGGCTTCAAAACTTTCACCACTTCCTTCAAACCTAACATACCATGAGCGCCCCACCATTCTACCCAGGTATCATAGACAATGGAAATTTGTGCCGCAGAATCTTCCAACCATGCCACCCCACAACCTCCCATGTCGATGCTCCATCAAGGTGGTTTACCATTCTAGCAGCAATGCCCAGAGGGCAGATATGTAATTTTGTAGGTGGACGACAAATTGATTAGAACCTAGGTCTACATGGGGGATAGCTGGTCTGTAGCTCAGATTTGAGCGGAGAAAACACACCTTGAGGAAGTGTGTCTTTTGCAGCGGATCTGGTCACAGAGCTCTCAACTGCGCTGCAGCCGTCCTAAATTGCTACACAAATGTGGTTCTTCTGAGCTAAAAGGGAAAACAATGCATAGTTGAGATAAACCAAATACGCTGGTGCTCCATTACAGCAAAAAAAAAAAAAGATGGGCTGCAATCAAGCACCACGTTTCAATTTGTAAAAGCAAAAAGCATGCATAAAATAATGTTTAGACCTCTAGGAGTATTATATTTGATGTTCATAAGTCTCATTCTATTGCCATCTTAGAGATTGCAAATCTTTCAGAATCAACTCAAGCCGACCTTGTGATTTTACAGGAACTCTCAGAACACCATCGTCTGCGTGTAGGGTGCTCTGATATAGAAAGTTTCCCATTGGGTTGTCGGGCCCCACAATAAAATATATTGCAAAATG
This sequence comes from Cordylochernes scorpioides, assembly GCA_030710605.1. NCBI lineage: Eukaryota > Metazoa > Arthropoda > Arachnida > Pseudoscorpiones > Chernetidae > Cordylochernes > Cordylochernes scorpioides. The sequence goes on along the minus strand of CP092869.1, from coordinate 103,796,719 downwards.
TCTGGAATGTTGCCCTCCATCTCCTGTCACAGACAAAGGGAAGCTAATGCTATTCCTTCCCACATTGAGTTCATCAATGGAAGGTTCCCTTGAATTATAGGTATGCTCACTGCCACAACCATGCCCTCCATTTCTATGCCACCAAGTATCTGATGGGTATGTTAACTTTTAATGACCACATCCCCATTTTGTCAGTATTTCCAGAAATGATGATGGCTGAATTCAATAACACATGGGTTGAATCATTATGCAAAATAAATTCATATTTAACATTTTCCCTGGATATTTACTGAACCTATCAGCTTCCCTCCTCCAAGAGGTGTCTACTTCTGAATATATTGACAGAATAGTGCTAATCTCCATCTTTCGTGGTGCATGCGATCCTACGTACTGAGACTGTTTAAAAATTCAAAACCAAAGCCTCAGTGGACTTCTGAACTAAGTAGCGTAATTAAGCTTGTTCTTTCTCTTCGCCACTGCTAACAGAGTATGATTCAGATAATTGTCACGACGTTTTTCCGCTGTCGTTGTTTGCGTACAAGGCATTTAAATGACAAGGGGGCTCTTAGTAGATACAGCTTGGAGCGCCGCACTTCTAGTAGAATTAAGGATAGATACACTTGCTTCCAATGTCCGCCACCAGATAGATCTTCCTCAACCGGCTCCCGTTCAGGTCGGGGAAGCTTCTCTGGCATCCTCTTCCAGGATCATCCACACGGTCACACTCCCAAAGACAACTTTCCGTTTCCTCTCTCACCGTCGATGTCACCAGACTGTCTGTTCACCCCCACCTGTTCTTTCGTCAGCTGCCTCTTCTTTAATACCCCAGTCTCCCCTGGGCCAGTAGTACTTCCATGACTATCACTCACGTCATCTTGGCTCTTGTGAAGGGGGGAGATAGATGTCACACATCCACTCTGGGCTACATCGCCTTGTAGGCCGCCCTGATGCCGGGCTCTCCTGCACCGTCTTGAAGGATCATTCACACTCCCGGAGACAACTTCCCATGACACCGATGTCACACACTCCCACATAGGAATCCATATGGGCGCACTATCCCGCCTCCAGGCCAACAGCTCTAGCGGCTTCTTCCCACACGATTTCCAGCGGTCTGCCTATTGTATACTTCCTTATTTACTGGATTTCCTACATCTCTTGGCCCTCTTCTTCAAAGTGAAATTCCAATCAACGTCATTCTTCTAGAATATAGTTTGATGCACTGTTTCAATACGATATATTTTTAAAAATACAGTTATACAAAATACACATAAGAAATGTTCGAAAAGGAAAGTGACAAAAGTCACTATTTTTGCGGGTTTACACACAAGAGTAAAAAGTACTAAGACCTAGCACAACGTAACGCGTACGCACAAAATGAAAAACTAAATACAACAAAAGGGAAGACGTAAAAAAAAAAAACACGATAAAGGTTAGATCAGGAGTCGGCAACCTTTTGAGTCGGAAGAGTCAAAAATTACAATTTACAAAATTTCAGTTTTTAAAGAGCCACAACTTTTTCTTGCTAACAATAAATAGTATCCGCATAAATAAAACTTAACGCAGCTTCACATCCAAAGAGCCGACCCCTGAGTCAGACCAACACACCAGTTCTCATATCCCAGCGCTGAGGGATGCGAGGAGATCACCAGACACAGAACATGATTTTAAAACGCCTCCACACAACCCTCCTGCTAGAGTCATTATCTTCTATATACAAACATTCGTCCAATGACGTTGAATATATAAGTTCGCTAGACAAATACAATACTTTCCCCAGCTAAGGCTCTAATATGCTTGCTAAATAATTTCACAAAATGCCAGGTTCACCTTTGGACCAGTCCAGTTGTTCGCATTGTAGGGCTTCACTCTCACGACGTGAACAGCTTCTAACGGCGACAAATATATAGACTTTCTTTCGCCTTACTTCCAGTATGTGTTTGGTCACCGGGTAAGGTTACTGATATATAGCTAGCAATAAATATGTATATATATATGTTTCTATGAAAATGTTAATCTGCAAGACGCAGGTTATCATCATCCCTTTTTGATTTGTTTTTGTCACTTTTTGGCGTTCCGAAAATAAACAATAAAAGGCTGTATCAGACTTTATTAAGACAATAAAGATTTGCTAAAAATAAATGTGTACGAAGATGTTGCATTTGGCGACGAGGATATAAGAGTAAGTACCCTCGAATTTTGAAGTAAATATTTTTAGAAAATATCTTTGATTTTGCATATAATTGAAAGTGAATTTTAAAAGACACAAATTGCAAAGTTTTAGGATGCAAATTTAAGAAAGAGTGAAAAAAAATGGCTAGTTACCAATTTAAGGAATATAATGAGGAAACTGAATCTTTTGAAACGTTTTATGAACGATTGGAACAGTTTCTCATATTGGAGGAGGCAGGGGATGAGAAGAAAAAGGCTTATCTCCTAACCCTCATGGGAAGTAAAACATATGGTGTTTTGAAGAATTTGTGCAGTCCTATTCTACCTAAAGATAAAACTTTTGATAACCTAATAAATATCTTGAAAAGGCACTTCTCTCCAAAACGCTCAATTGTAGTAGAGAGGTTCATTTTTTTTTAAAAGAATGCAATTAAAGGAAGAAAGCATCTCGGATTACTTGGTGGAAATTAAGCGTTTGGCTTCCTCATGCAACTTTGGAAATTTTCTGGAGGATTCTTTACGTGATAAAATGGTTTGTGGATTATATAATGCCAAAATACAAAATAGAATTTTGTCGGAGGGCGACATTTCTTTAGCTAAAGTAATTGAGATAGCATTATCTATGGAAGCGGCCGAGAAAAATACAAAATTATTTCACTTGGAGCAGGGTGAAGATTGTGTAGATAAGTTGAGGATGGAACGCAAGGTTGAATCAAATTTCCAGAATGGCAAATGTAAACATTGTGGTAAACAGCATAAAGAACTATGTAGATTTAAGGAGGCGATATGCTTTAAGTGTAATAAAAAAGGACACATTGCCTCAATATGTTGGAGCAGTAGAAGAAATCTAAGGCAACATCAGAATCAGCCGGGAAATATACATCAGATAGGAGACCAAGAAGAGGAGGAAGAGTATGTCCAGAAAATTATAAGCGTGACGATACCTGAGTATAAAATTAATTTTGCCTCAAGTGACCCTCCCTATCTGATGGAGTTAAAAGTAGAAGGAAACTTGAGCTAACTGTAGATGGGGAGTGTTTGGTTTGGGGAATGAGAGTTGTCATTCCACCATCTCTCAGAATAAAAATGTTGAACTGTCTTCATGAGACTCATTCCGGTATGAACAAAATGAAGGCTGTAGCAAGATCACATTTTTGGTGGCCAAATCTAGATACCCAAATCGAGTTTTTGGTAAATAAGTGCAGAAGCTGTCAGCAATCCCAGGATGGGCCAAATAAAGGAAAATGGCAACCCTGGAGATGGTCAACCAGACCTTGGCAAAGAATCCACATTGATTTTGCAAATAAGGAAAACATTAATTTATTAATAGTAGTAGATAGTCATTCGAAGTGGATTGAAGCCATCCCAATGAGAGAGACCACCACACGCAAAACCATTGAGCAACTACGGCGACTTTTTTCTTCCTATGGTCTACCGGAGGAACTTGTATCTGATAATGGACCTCAGTTTACTGGTAGTGAAATGAAAGGTTTTCTGGAAGGAAATGGAATTAAACAAACATTGATCCCGGCGTACCACCCGCAAAGTAATGGCTTGGCTGAAAGAGCGGTTAGAACAATTAAGACTGCCCTGGATAAAAATAAAAGGAAAATTGGGGATACCATTCAAGACACCTTATCAAAAGTTCTTCTGGGCATATCGAAGCACCCCCGCATGTGACAACGGGAAAGACTCCATCAGAGCTCTTTATTGGGCGTGCGCTTCGAACCAGAGTATCGTTGATACATCCCAGCTTGACATCTAGAGTTAGGGACCAGCAAGCCAGGCAAATGAAGTATGATCGGCGAACCCAATTGGAAGAATTCCAGATAGATGATTTAGTGTGGTGTAAAAACTTTAGAGGTGGTGATAAATGGATCCCGGGAAAAATTGTGGGCAAGAAGGGAACTAGAGTCTACACCATTTTGATCCACGGACAGGTAAAGGCCTATCACAGGGATCAAATTAGAAAAAGGTGGAGGAATGGTGAGGAAGATGAGAGTGGAGATGGAGAGCGTCAACCCGAGCACTCAAGAGGAGCAGGTCCCAGTGCCATAATCTCGGAGGTTGTACGAGACAGAGGTTATATGGAGTCGCTGTCGCCAGGACTAACTAGCCAGCGGTCGGATCAAGATTCAGAGGTTCAGAGTGATACAGACGATGGAAAGTCATTGGAGCCTCTTCGCTCGCTGGACCCCGAGGCCTTGAAAGAGGAGGGTCCTGTCCTAAGGCGGAACCCACCTAGAGCGAGGAGACCGCCTGTGAGATTTCGTGTTTGAAGAGAGAAGATGGTGATATATAGCTAGCAATAAATATGTATATATATATGTTTCTATGAAAATGTTAATCTGCAAGACGCAGGTTATCATCATCCCTTTTTGATTTGTTTTTGTCACTTTTTGGCGTTCCGAAAATAAACAATAAAAGGCTGTATCAGACTTTATTAAGACAATAAAGATTTGCTAAAAATAAATGTGTACGAAGATGTTGCAGTTACAGTTTGACCTTGTCACCTGGTTGGTATCTAGATTTCCCATTGTTGGTTATCATTTTCTTGAGCCTTCAAGTATTGTTACGACGCTCTCCAGCCGGACAAGGTTCCTAAATAAACAATTGGGTTCTCTGTGGATATAATAACTTAGCGCGATACACTTTATTACAAGTAAGTTTTAGTAGAGTTAGGTACAGTAGATGGACTTGATCTCTAACACCCTCGTCGTCCTGGTCTGCCGGTTCCCATGTCTTGTACCCACAATGAGTCTTGTCGCATCGCCGATGTCCCGCACAAGTCTGTCCTCACTCTCCCCCCTCACCGCAGCTGTAGTTCCATTCTCAACTCCCCCTTCTGTTCTCCATTTCGAAGCATTTAGGTCGTTTTTTTAAATAATCTTCTGATATTATTATAATTAATGATCGGGTCCTTCAGCTGTTCCGCGCCAGTTTCAGTTGAGGCAGCTAATGTTGGTGTGCCATCTTCGGAGCCTCTAGCGTTGGAAACTTAGATTGGAGGACGTGAGAGGCAATCCTCGTGTTTCCTACATTTTCACACACTCCAGCAACATCGTATTCCTGGAGCCGCCAGACTTTCGTCTCTCAGGCCGGAAAGTCGCACAGTAAATAATGGTCCGTCACAATTGTGAATAGTGGCTGAACAGGTATGGACGAAATTTGTTGATTGCCCAAATTACATCAAGGCATTTCACGTACTATTGTTGAATGTTTTTTTAGGCTTTTGGGAGTGTTCTTGATGCATATCCTTCTGGTTATTTTAGTTCCTCTTTCGATCTGAACCGAACAGCTCCGATTTCGTATCCGCTTGGGTCGGTGTGTAGCTCGCTCGCACAATTTTCGTCAAAGTAGGCGAAACTGATCCCTAATTTATGGCTTTGTTTACTTGCTGTTGGTCTTGTTTGAAGGCTGTATCTTTTCTCAACAATTTGTGTAAAGGTTTTGAGCAAGATTTTTAATGAAAGCAGCGGTAGTGCGAACAATGAAACTCCTTACGTCAGTGATGGAGCTGAGAGTAGGAAATTATGATTTGGCTTCAAATTTATCTAGGTCGGATGTACACCGTCCTAGGTGCCCGAAAATGCTCATTCGCTTCTTGCCGATCAAACATTTGTCTGGGTTCCATCGAAGTCCAGATTTTGGGACAAAATCGAGAACTGTAATGTTTCTGTTGAAGGTAGATGAACTACAATAATGGCATCCAAATAACAAATACATATCGATAATTTCAACCCTTTTAGCATCAGGAGACGTTTTATTCATTGTCTATGTTCTCCTGTAGAAGGGCAGAGATGCTCCAAAGCTTGAGGCGATTTTAAAATAAAAAAGAAACTCATCTCCGGAAATCTATTTAAATGTTTAATTAAAGTCCGTGAGATTTAAATCAATTGATGTTAACGCTGGAACATCGCACAAACTAACTGACAGTCTGTCTGGTGCGGACATCTCGCGATCTGCTTCGTTCACCAGTAGTCAGAACGGATGTTGCCTTCTAGCAATGGCCGGTAATGGGCATGCATCCTTTTTGGCAATGTTATTGCCAAGAGTAATTGGCATAGAAACCCTAAGTGCCATTATTCTTAAAGAACATCATCTCAGGAGAAGATCTGAGACTTTCAGAGAGCTGAATGAAATCACCTTTTAACATTTTGTCGAATTCTTTCTGAATGGTCTGACGTTCGATAGGCGACACTCAGTATGGACGGCGTGGATGGTCACCCACATCTATTTTGTATTAGGACTTGCTTGTAGATGGGAATCTATTAAAAACTCAAATTATTTGTTGAGATCGTTCAAGGATTGAAACTATCTTGGTCTTCTCACATCCTCATAGGTCAGGGTTTATCATCGAGGAAAGGCTAGGCTCGATGTATCGCTTATATTGTGGTCGTCAGGTGATTTTTGTTCAGTAGTTGCATCTCTCTGATCTACGTGTTCCATTGGGAATAGTTTGATCAAATGAGCTAATAGTCTTCCAATTTTGTGGGGAACTGTGGTGAACTGTGCCGGAATTATCACGTTCCTGAAAGTGATCCTCCAAGTTTAGATATGACTCACACAACTTCGCTGACGCCAGCTATCTGTTTTGACGATCCAGCGGGATTATGGCGGCTTCAAATTTATTTATTTTGGTAATTTATTCTGGTTCGTCGACAAGATTTCGGCACGACCACAATCACCTATATTCGATTATTAAATTTATGTTGGATCAATTCTTCGGCTGGTTTTGTGCCTATTGGATCCTTGCTTGGTGTTGTACCCATTCTTTGGCTGTTATTGCGCATATTGCATCCTTGCTTGATGTTGCATCAACATTTTTCCTGATGTGTATTAAGTATTTGCCTGATATTGTTTCAATATTTCACCTGATATTTTATGTATTTGTCTAATAAGATCTCTACCTGACATTGTCATAAGAGTAGTGTGTGTGTTTTTGCCTGTGATATTATATGAATTCTTTGTCTAATGTGGTGTCCTAGGTATTTGCTACACCAAGAATTGGTCTGGGATAGAAGACGCGTCTGCCCCCGGCGCAGTCTGATCACATTTCTAACGTACAGTTCAACGGCAGCTGGCCGATAGATGGCGTCTTGGCCCGCGACATCTTCTCGAGGACGTATTCCCATCCGTCACGAGCCATCAAGGGACTTATCCAATTCCAACCGGAAATCCATCGGGGCCACGTGCAGCGAATGCAATCAACCCCTTCGATTGGAAAAGTTTGGCAGAAATTGCGATGGGGCCAATATCGGCGCGGTTGCTAGGCGACGGCCCCCAAGCGGCGGGGAATTGCAACATGGCGTGCGAGACGAAGGGTCGTAACAGCAGCACCGTGGAGATCACCAAATTTGGAGGTAGGTGGCGTCCTGGGGGGAGGTTGGCAGCTGGGGTGGCCCATCTAGTGCGAGGGGAAGGCGCCATTGGGGTGAGGATCAAGGTTGCCGCCGAAACATGGCGGAGGCTCGCGGCAGCCAAGAACTGCTATCGCCCACGCATGGCCGCCTGCTAGCGCGCGATTTGACAGCATTCATCCTGGTCCCACGTGACCGCACACAGCTCTCTCGCTTCGATTTTTCTAAAAATATTTCTCCGCGGCCTCTTGATGCGGTAGTTCCAACTTTTTATACATTCACGGGCGTGTACTGGGTGATCGGAACTTATTTACAGATGCACGGGCGTATACTGGCGGATCGGTGCTTATTTGCACATGCACGGGCGTATACTGATGAATTGGAACTTATTTACACATGCACAGGTCTGTACTGGCGGGTCGGGACTTATTTACACATGCACGGGCGTATACTGATGAATTGGAACTTATTTACACATGCACGGGCGTATACTGATGAATTCGAACTTATTTACACATGCACAGGTCTGTACTGGCGGGTCGGGACTTATTTACACATGCACAGGTCTGTACTGGCGGGTCGGGACTTATTTACACATGCACGGGCGTATACTGGCGGATCATAGCTTATTTATACATGCACGGGCCTGTACTGGCAGGTCGAGACTTATTTACACATGCACGAGCGTATACTGATGAATTGGAACTTATTTACACATGCACGGGCGTATACTGATGAATTGGAACTTATTTGCACATGCACGGGCCTGTACTGGCGGGTCGAGACTTATTTACACATGCACGAGCGTATACTGATGAATTGGAACTTATTTACACATGCACAGGTCTGTACTGACGAGTTGGGACTTATTTACACATGCACGGGCGTATACTGACGGATCGGAAATTATTTACGTAGGTACTGGAGGATTGTAATTTATTTACACATGTACATGGGCGTGCACTCGCGTGGGAGAACTTTGCTTTCCCATTTTAAAAAAATCAAACACCGGAAGGATATGCTGATTAGAACAATAATATCTCCATATATGTGTGTCCCCACTGCCATATGTAAATATAAAATACATAATGTGTTCGCGGCAGAAGATAATATCCCCTTTTAAAAATGGGTGCAGCGCTGATTTTAAAATCTTCACTGCACATAGATCACACAAACTCAGATAAATGGACAACTTGACAAATTTGGAGAAAGTTGACCATGGATTCATTTTATGGCAGCTCTCGATATACGATTTCGTAGCATCCTAAGGAACAACTTGAATTAAAAGATGTTACAGCTGGTAATGTGTCAGGGTCAATTATAGGCAGATTTATGTAATGATGTGGAAGAATGTCCTCTGTGTGTGTGGACATACACCGCCGTATATTGTGTGGAAGGAAGGAAGACAAACCTAAGCCATGTATTTTGATCAAAGCAATTCCTAACTTATTTACATAAATGAACAGAGGCGATGAGAGAATGATGTTTTGAGTAACTACCCATGTAAAATGTATTATTAAATTATTAAAACGCTACAATATTGCGTATCGAAACTTGGCGGCAACAATAATAATTACTCTATGAGCACCAGTCAGAAAATTAAATCCTCCAGGATTCAATAAATTATGGCGTCAATACAACTTCGCCAGTTGTTATAGGTCAACAATGCATATTGACGGGGAAAACAAACCAGGTCAACAACAATTCAACTTAACGGGGACAACAATCATGTAACTATAGCAACTATAACAATTCATCTTAACGAGGACAACAATCATGTAACTATAGCAACTATAACAATTCATCTTAACGAGGACAACAATCATGTAACTATAGCAACTATAACAATTCATCTTAACGGGGACAACAATCATGTAACTATAGCAACTATAACAATTCATCTTAACGAGGATAACAATCATGTAACTATAGCAACTATAACAATTCATCTTAACGAGGACAACAATCATGTAACTATAGCAACTATAACAATTCATCTTAACGAGGATAACAAACCATGTAAAACAATCATAGCAACTATAACAATTGTAGCAAACAAACAATTCATCTTAACGAGGACAACAATCATGTAACTATAGCAACTATAACAATTCATCTTAACGAGGATAACAAACCATGTAAAACAATCATAGCAACTATAACAATTCATCTTAACGAGGATAACAAACCATGTAAAACAATCATAGCAACTATAACAATTCATCTTAACGAGGATAACAAACCATGTAAAACAATCATAGCAACTATAACAATTCATCTTAACGAGGATAACAAACCATGTAAAACAATCATAGCAACTATAACAATTGTAGCAAACAAACAATTCATCTTAACGAGGACAACAATCATGTAACTATAGCAACTATAACAATTCATCTTAACGAGGACAACAATCATGTAACTATAGCAACTATAACAATTCATCTTAACGAGGATAACAAACCATGTAAAACAATCATAGCAACTATAACAATTGTAGCAAACAAACAATTCATCTTAACGAGGACAACAATCATGTAACTATAGCAACTATAACAATTCATCTTAACGAGGATAACAAACCATGTAAAACAATCATAGCAACTATAACAATTCATCTTAACGAGGATAACAAACCATGTAAAACAATCATAGCAACTATAACAATTGTAGCAAACAAACAATTCATCTTAACGGGGACAACAACCATGTAACTATAGCAACTATAACAATTATAGCAAACAAACCAGTCATCTTAACTGGGACAACAAACCATGTAAAAACAATAATAACAACTATAACAATTCATCTTAACGGGGACAACAAACCATGTGAAACAATCATAGCAACTATAACAATTATAGAAAACAAACAATTCATCTTAACGGGGACAACAACCATGTCAACAACGCAGTTTAGGAGAGCTATGTGACCGTCCACAACTGGTGCAAACTCAGGCAGACGTCAATTGTAGCGGTTATGTAAATAATAAAAGATGGCTTGCCGCAATGTCGAGCATTCACCAATGTACCACGCTATCGACCAACAGCACTGGAAGTCACTCCACGTCAACCACTCGGCAGAAATGCCTCAAGAGCGGGTGTTGGTTATCTTGTTTATTATTTTGTTTGTTCCAAGTTGAAATCTGCACTTTTCTAAATTTTCCCTCAAACCCCCAGTTTACTAATTTTATTCGAAAATTGACTTAGTTTTGCCCACCAAGTGTGCTACAAATTTGCCAACAGGAAAACTGCTTGTTATATAGTTGACTGTTGTCCCAGCTTGGAGTCAAACAAATGGGTCGGTGGGAAGAGCTCGGACTCATGGACTTGTTGTAGCATGTATATCGGGGCAATAACTCTGAAATATATTACAGTGAACTTTATTGAATACACACGAGAAAACCAAGTGTGAACAACCTCTGTCTCCTTCAAAAACACAGACGACCGGCGACATCAAACAGTTGCCACTTACTTAAGTTTTGTCCATGAGTGTATATAGTTTCGAAATTGGGAAGTTCTGGAAAAGTTGGGCCTTGATCGAGCCCTGGCCTTGAAGCCAATAGAATCGGAAAGCTGGTCCAGAGCACGTTCTATCTAAGGCAGAAATAAAAGCTGGCGTGTGGAACAGACGTTGGCTCAGGGTATAAACACCAACTGATGAAAGAGGTTCCTGTAAATATTCCACTCCGACATTAAGGTGACAAAGAGATTTAACTTACTTCAAGAATTCCATCCCCCGCGGATCTTTTAGCCAAAGTGGTTAATTTAGTTAAAAGCTCTTCTTGCCAGGACTCCCATGTGAATATTCTTCTCCTTTCTATACGTCACCTCCCTGGACTGGTTCTTTGGTCAACATGTTCTTCTAGCGTCGGCTTGGTTCTTCTAGAGTTGGCTTGGTTCTTCTAGCGTAGGTCTGGTTCTTCTAGCGTCGGTCTGGTTCTTCTAGCGTCGGCTAGGTTCTTCTAGCGTCGGCTTGGTTCTTCTAGCGTAGGTCTGGTTCTTCTAGCGTCGGCTTTGTCTTCTAGCGTCGGCTTGGTTCTTCTAGCGTCGGTCTGGTTCTTCTAGCGTCGGCTTGGTTCTTCTAGCGTCGGCTTGGTTCTTCTAGCGTCGGTCTGGTTCTTCTAGCGTCGGCTAGGTTTTTCTAGCGTAGGCGTGGTTCTTCTAGCGTCGGTCTGGTTCTTGTAGCGTCGGCTAGGTTTTTCTAGCGTAGGCGTGGTTCTTCTAGCGTCGGTCTGGTTCTTCTAGCGTCGGTCTGGTTCTTCTAGCGTCGGCTAGGTTCTTCTAGCGTCGGTCTGGTTCTTTTAGCGTCGGCTACGTTCTTCTAGCGTCGGCTTGGTTCTTCTAGCGTCGGTCTGGTTCTTCTAGCGTCGGTCTGGTTCTTCTAGCGTCGGTCTGGTTCTTCTAGCGTCGGCTAGGTTCTTCTAGCGTCGGTCTGGTTCTTCTAGCGTCGGTCTGGTTCTTCTAGCGTAGGCGTGGTTCTTCTAGAGTCGGCTTGGTTCTTCTAGAGTCGGTCTGGTTCTTCTAGCGTCGGCTTGGTTCTTCTAGCGTCGGACTGGTTCTTCTAGCGTCGGTCTGGTTCTTCTAGCGTCGGCTTGGTTCTTCTAGCGTCGGCTTGGTTCTTCTAGCGTCGGTCTGGTTCTTCTAGCGTCGGCTAGGTTCTTCTAGCGCAGGCGTGGTTCTTCTAGCGTCGGTCTGGTTCTTCTAGCGTCGGCTTGGTTCATCTAGCGTCGGCGTGGTTCTTCTAGCGTCGGTCTGGTTCTTCTAGCGTCGGTCTGGTTCTTCTAGCGTCGGACTGGTTCTTCTAGCGTCGGTATGGTTCTTCTAGCGTCGGCTTGGTTTCTTCTAGCGTCGGTCTGGTTCTTCTAGCGTCGGTCTGGTTCTTCTAGCGTCGGACTGGTTCTTCTAGCGTCGGTATGGTTCTTCTAGCGTCGGCTTGGTTCTTCTAGCGTCGGCTTGGTTCTTCTAGCGTCGGTCTGGTTCTTCTAGCGTCGGCTAGGTTCTTCTAGCGTCGGCTAGGTTCTTCTAGCGTCGGTCTGGTTCTTCTAGCGTCGGCTTGGTTCTTCTAGCGTAGGCGTGGTTCTTCTAGCGTCGGTCTGGTTCTTCTAGCGTCGGTCTGGTTCTTCTAGCGTCGGTCTGGTTCTTCTAGCGTCGGTCTGGTTCTTCTCGAGTCGGCTTGGTTCTTCTAGCGTCGGCTAGGTTCTTCTAGCGTCGGTTTGGTTCTTCTAGCGTCGGCTAGGTTCTTCTAGCGTCGGTCTGGTTCTTCTAGCGTCGGCTTGGTTCTTCTAGCGTCGGTCTGGTTCTTCTAGAGTCGGAAATGGCAGACGACTCTGAATGGCTGGTCAGTTTAGTTTGATAAAAAAAAAAAACATATAATCCAAAAGAACAGGAAGCTTCGAGTTCCGAATATAACAGATTAGGAAAATTATAATCTGTGGAAAAAGCCATAAATATTCCTTTGCTATAGATTATTCTACTAGGAGATATTGGCCCACCGTCCTAGCAGCACATGCGACGGCGCCGTTCAAGAATAATTCAGCCTACACATGCGATCACACGCCGCCACAATGTGCCGTTACAGAATGAACAGGCGACAGATTACAATAATACAAACACAATTTTAAATCCTAAATAAAATCCTGGAACAAATTTGTTTTTGAAAAGGGTACACATAGAATGACACACACAACATAAAAATAAAGAATAAAAATTCACGTTTCAAAGAAGAAGAAGAAAAAAAAGAGGACTCCAGAGAATCGAACCCACGATCTTCTATTTAATCCTGAACTCTTCGTTGCTCAATGCAACCCTTGAGCTAAAATCTATATTGTGCGCTGATTGGCTAAATGAACTCAAATTCAATTTGCTAATTAAGGTCACGTGACAGTGAACAGCCAATCAGAGAGCGAAAGAAACATATAACGTACATCATACAAAGAAAGGTCAACTCCCCCGTCAGCATTGAAACTAGGCGGCATCTCCTCACACTTGCAGCACTGGCCATTTGCTCGAATCTATTCTCTCCAGGCCGGCGTTCGGAATTTTTCAAAGCCGGTGTTGTAGCTTTTTAACCGACACGGATCCGCTAGTTTGCAGAGACAGTCAATAGAGGGCGCTTAATTTTAGCATCTATTTTGACGGGAGAGGTTACCTTTCTCTGCTGCCTACATAAATATATAAACATTACAAATGGAGACTCGAATGTATCTGACACCCCTGTACTGCAATATTCACAGAGCACATGATGTAGAATCGAATGTATCTGACACCCCTGACCAACGATATTCACAGAGTACAGAAGGTAGAATCAAATGTATCTGACACCCCTGGACTGCAATATTCACAGAGTACAGAAGGTAGAATCAAATGTATCTGACACCCCTGACTAAAGATATTCACAGAGTACAGGAGGTATAATTGAATGTATCTGGCACCCCTGACTAAAGATATTCACAGAGTACAGGAGGTAGAATCAAATGTATCTGACACCCCTGGACTGCAATATTCACAGAGTACAGAAGGTAGAATCAAATGTATCTGACACCCCTGACTAAAGATATTCACAGAGTACAGGAGGTAGAATCAAATGCATCTGACACCCCTGGACTGCAATATTCACAGAGTACAGAAGGTAGAATCGAATCTATCTGACACCCCTGACTAAAGATATTCACAGAGTAAAGGAGGTTAAATCAAATGTATCTGACACCTCTGACCAACGATATTCACAGAGTACAGGAGGTAGAATCAAATGTATCTGACACCCCTGAACTGCAATATTCACAGAGTACAGTAGGTAGAATCGAATCTATCTGACACCCCTGACTAAAGATATTCACAGAGTAAAGGAGGTTAAATCAAGTGTATCTGACACCCCTGACTAAAGATATTCACAGAGTACAGGAGGTAGAATCGAATGAATCTGACACCCCTGACTAAAGATATTCACAGAGTACAGGAGGTAGAATTGAATGTATCTGACACCCCTGACTAAAGATATTCACAGAGTACAGGAGGTAGAATCGAATTATTCTGACACCCCTGACTAAAGATATTCACAGAGTACAGGAGGTATAATTGAATGTATCTGACACCCCTTACTAAAGATATTCACAGAGTACAGGAGGTATAATTGAATGAATCTGACACCCCTGACTAAAGATATTCACAGAGTACAGGAGGTATAATTGAATGTATCTGACACCCCTGGTCAACGATATTCACAGAGTACATTTGTAATCGAATGTTTCTGACACCCCTGACCTGCAACTATTCATTGAATACAGGAGGTAGAATTGAATGTATCTGACACCCCTGACCAACGATATTCACAGAGTACAAGAGCTAATTCTAAAAATATCTGAAAAAAACTTTATCCTAGATATTCACAGAATCAGGAACGAGACTCGAATTTATCTGACAACCTTGGACAAAAATATTCACAGACCTAGCGGTAGGCCTAAATTCATCTAGCCACACTGGCCGAGATAATCAGAGTTCCCTAAAATAGCCCTGAAATCACCTGGCAACCCGGTCGGCAGTAACAACAGGTTATCGGAAGAAATGAATCAGGTTGGTTTATATTGGGGTCGTGCGTCACGTGACCTAATTCTAAGCTACGTCATAGCTGGCCCCGCCCCTCTGTGGCTTAACAACTCTGTATCTACAGGATAAGGAGCGGAACATTCGGCAACCTGGGTGGACTACAAATGCGATTTCTGTCTTGCAGCAATGGACAGGCGAAACGTCGCGCACAATTTACATATCAGTGCACTATATATGCAACTTGTGGCCGACGAACGTAATGCGATTGGGTCGCAGTGCACGGAGCTGTGATTGGATGGATGCTGCTATAGATCGGCGGGGAGCAATTTCAAAGCGGATTGATTCTTTATTTTTAACTCCATGGAACGTTACGCAATTAATCAAGGTCTGGTTGGGGCACAGCTCTTGATTGGATTCAAAGTATCGGCGGCCTCTATGTAACACTTGGGATAGCCGGTTGGTGCGCGCACGTGTGTCTGCGCGGGTGTGAATGTGTTAAAACAGGAGGTAAGCAACGCAGAATGTTTCCATCTCGGAACAACAGATGTCGCTGTGTATCAAGTGCTCTCTATGCAACTTGGTGGCACCGGTCGCCTTCTGACCATTCTGAATTCCAATGTGGACAGCACAGACAATTGGACTGGACTTGAATCTTCAACAAACCATTCCACTCACTGGACGACACTTCAAGACTGTCTGTCAGATTTGGAAACAACATCTTGGCGCCGGTTGATAGACCGTTTCCCACTTGTCTGACGATTGCTGTGACCTCCAATAAGCGACCACCTCCAGGAGTAGCCAGCCATGACAGTGGTCTCTTATGGAATTGTATTAGTGGGGCGAAAAGAAAATATTCATTTATCTTAGCTCTAATTCCTTATGTTTTTATAAAGGTTCTTCAATTAGTTTGGAAATTTAAAACTTTTTATCGACTATTGGTTAACTGTTTCAAGATATCTCAAAGATAAATATGAAAAATAATAATAGTATAATATAGTGATAGATAATAATACATTCACACATGGACAGAACTTAAGGAAGTTTGTGTGTTGTTAGCTTTATTCTTCTATAAACAAACTCCCAACCAGCAAATGTCAATTTTTGCATTGTCATCATTGAATGGAACCCGCTCAAAGCACCAACAGATTCTACACACAATCACAGAGTAATTGTGTGTAGGGATAATATGCTATCTGAAAAAAATAAAGTTAAAAAAAATATTGCCTTAAAAAATGGCCCGAAAAACAAAATGATTCAGTGAATGAGCTAATATATAACGGAAATAATAATAGATTGGACTATTGACGCAGATTAGGGCGCCGTTTCAAAAATCAATGTCCCCTCTCCCTCCATCTCTCTCCAAATTGCCGTCCTTATTTAAACGGCGGCGATCGGGATGATGATAGCCTTCATCATCATCTAATTATTTAAATGGGTCGCAGAAGATAGCGCGACG
This sequence comes from Cordylochernes scorpioides, assembly GCA_030710605.1. Taxonomy (NCBI): domain Eukaryota; kingdom Metazoa; phylum Arthropoda; class Arachnida; order Pseudoscorpiones; family Chernetidae; genus Cordylochernes; species Cordylochernes scorpioides. The sequence continues at coordinate 103,780,190 of CP092869.1, read as the reverse complement.
CCATTTTAATTTTTATCAAGAAGAAAATAAAAACGTGGAAGCAGATGGCTGAATGATTTTAGAAATATTTCGGGGTGTTTGCATATATATTGCTACGTCGTACCCTTCCTTTCATCTTTGCTGCACCGCTTCAATATATATAGAACTTCATGTGCATGTTGGGTAATTTGCATAGATGTGCCGCCACACTCTGTTCCTATTATCCAGATAGACGTCTTGCGCTAAATAAATCAATCATAGGTAGTCATCAATTTTTGATGGAAAATTGTGCCAATACAGGACATTGATGATTTTCGCTTCTTTATCCATGCGCTTGTTTGAACCAATCAGCGAAGAGTTTAAAAGTTAAAATATATAAATATGCAAATAACAAGTCACTGGACTGGTTTATATGTCGATTGACAGGTGTAGATACATAAACAGACCAATGGGATGTCAGTTGACAGGTGTAGATACATAAACAGACCAATGAAAGGTCGGTTGACAGGTGTAGATACATAAACAGACCAATGGGATGTCAGTTGACAGGTGTAGATACATAAACAGACCAATGGGATGTCAGTTGACAGGTGTAGATACATAAACAGATCAATGAGATGTCAGTTGACAGGTGTAGATACATAAACAGACCAATGGAAGGTCGGTTGACAGGTGTAGATACATAAACAGACCAATGGAAGGTCGGTTGACAGGTGTAGATACATAAACAGACCAATGAAAGGTCGGTTGACAGGTGTAGATGCATAAACAGAACAATGGGATGTCAGTTGACAGGTGTAGATACATAAACAGATCAATGGGATGTCAGTTGACAGGTGTAGATACATAACCAGAACAATGGGATGTCAGTTGACAGGTGTAGATACATAAACAGAACAATGGGATGTCAGTTGACAGGTGTAGATACATAAACAGAACAATGGGATGTCAGTTGACAGGTGTAGATACATAAACAGAACAATGGGATGTCAGTTGACAGGTGTAGATACATAAACAGAACAATGGGATGTCAGTTGACAGGTGTAGATACATAAACAGAACAATGGGATGTCAGTTGACAGGTGTAGATACATAAACAGAACAATGGGATGTCAGTTGACAGGTGTAGATACATAAACAGATCAATGGGATGTCAGTTGACAGGTGTAGATACATAAACAGAACAATGGGATGTCAGTTGACAGGTGTAGATACATAAACAGAACAATGGGATGTCAGTTGACAGGTGTAGATACATAACAGAACAATGGGATGTCAGTTGACAGGTGTAGATACATAAACAGATCAATGGGATGTCAGTTGACAGGTGTAGATACATAAACAGAACAATGGGATGTCAGTTGACAGGTGTAGATACATAAACAGACCAATGGGATGTCAGTTGACAGGTGTAGATACATAAACAGATCAATGGGATGTCAGTTGACAGGTGTAGATACATAAACAGACCAATGGGATGTCAGTTGACAGGTGTAGATACATAAACAGATCAATGGGATGTCAGTTGACAGGTGTAGATACATAAACAGACCAATGGGATGTCAGTTGACAGGTGTAGATACATAAACAGAACAATGGGATGTCAGTTGACAGGTGTAGATACATAAACAGAACAATGGGATGTCAGTTGACAGGTGTAGATACATAAACAGAACAATGGGATGTCAGTTGACAGGTGTAGATACATAAACAGAACAATGGGATGTCAGTTGACAGGTGTAGATACATAAACAGAACAATGGGATGTCAGTTGACAGGTGTAGATACATAAACAGATCAATGGGATGTCAGTTGACAGGTGTAGCTACATAAACAGATCAATGGGATGTCAGTTGACAGGTGTAGCTACATAAACAGATCAATGGGATGTCAGTTGACAGGTGTAGATACATAAACAGAACAATGGGATGTCAGTTGACAGGTGTAGATACATAAACAGAACAATGGGATGTCAGTTGACAGGTGTAGATACATAAACAGAACAATGGGATGTCAGTTGACAGGTGTAGATACATAAACAGATCAATGGGATGTCAGTTGACAGGTGTAGATACATAAACAGAACAATGGGATGTCAGTTGACAGGTGTAGATACATAAACAGACCAATGGGATGTCAGTTGACAGGTGTAGATACATAAACAGATCAATGGGATGTCAGTTGACAGGTGTAGATACATAAACAGACCAATGGGATGTCAGTTGACAGGTGTAGATACATAAACAGATCAATGGGATGTCAGTTGACAGGTGTAGATACATAAACAGACCAATGGGATGTCAGTTGACAGGTGTAGATACATAAACAGATCAATGAGATGTCAGTTGACAGGTGTAGATGCATAAACAGAACAATGGGATGTCAGTTGACAGGTGTAGATACATAAACAGACCAATGGGATGTCAGTTGACAGGTGTAGATACATAAACAGACCAATGGGATGTCAGTTGACAGGTGTAGATACATAAACAGAACAATGGGATGTCAGTTGACAGGTGTAGATACATAAACAGACCAATGGGATGTCAGTTGACAGGTGTAGATACATAAACAGATCAATGGGATGTCAGTTGACAGGTGTAGATACATAAACAGACCAATGGGATGTCAGTTGACAGGTGTAGATACATAAACAGATCAATGGGATGTCAGTTGACAGGTGTAGATACATAAACAGACCAATGAAAGGTCGGTTGACAGGTGTAGATACATAAACAGACCAATGGGATGTCAGTTGACAGGTGTAGATACATAAACAGACCAATGGGATGTCAGTTGACAGGTGTAGATACATAAACAGATCAATGAGATGTCAGTTGACAGGTGTAGATACATAAACAGACCAATGGAAGGTCGGTTGACAGGTGTAGATACATAAACAGACCAATGGAAGGTCGGTTGACAGGTGTAGATACATAAACAGACCAATGAAAGGTCGGTTGACAGGTGTAGATGCATAAACAGAACAATGGGATGTCAGTTGACAGGTGTAGATACATAAACAGATCAATGGGATGTCAGTTGACAGGTGTAGATACATAAACAGAACAATGGGATGTCAGTTGACAGGTGTAGATACATAAACAGAACAATGGGATGTCAGTTGACAGGTGTAGATACATAAACAGAACAATGGGATGTCAGTTGACAGGTGTAGATACATAAACAGAACAATGGGATGTCAGTTGACAGGTGTAGATACATAAACAGAACAATGGGATGTCAGTTGACAGGTGTAGATACATAAACAGAACAATGGGATGTCAGTTGACAGGTGTAGATACATAAACAGAACAATGGGATGTCAGTTGACAGGTGTAGATACATAAACAGATCAATGGGATGTCAGTTGACAGGTGTAGATACATAAACAGAACAATGGGATGTCAGTTGACAGGTGTAGATACATAAACAGAACAATGGGATGTCAGTTGACAGGTGTAGATACATAAACAGAACAATGGGATGTCAGTTGACAGGTGTAGATACATAAACAGATCAATGGGATGTCAGTTGACAGGTGTAGATACATAAACAGAACAATGGGATGTCAGTTGACAGGTGTAGATACATAAACAGACCAATGGGATGTCAGTTGACAGGTGTAGATACATAAACAGATCAATGGGATGTCAGTTGACAGGTGTAGATACATAAACAGACCAATGGGATGTCAGTTGACAGGTGTAGATACATAAACAGATCAATGGGATGTCAGTTGACAGGTGTAGATACATAAACAGATCAATGAGATGTCAGTTGACAGGTGTAGATGCATAAACAGAACAATGGGATGTCAGTTGACAGGTGTAGATACATAAACAGACCAATGGGATGTCAGTTGACAGGTGTAGATACATAAACAGACCAATGGGATGTCAGTTGACAGGTGTAGATACATAAGCAGAACAATGGGATGTCAGTTGACAGGTGTAGCTACATAAACAGATCAATGGGATGTCAGTTGACAGGTGTAGATACATAAACAGAACAATGGGATGTCAGTTGACAGGTGTAGATACATAAACAGATCAATGGGATGTCAGTTGACAGGTGTAGCTACATAAACAGATCAATGGGATGTCAGTTGACAGGTGTAGATACATAAACAGAACAATGGGATGTCAGTTGACAGGTGTAGATACATAAACAGAACAATGGGATGTCAGTTGACAGGTGTAGATACATAAACAGATCAATGGGATGTCAGTTGACAGGTGTAGATACATAAACAGATCAATGGGATGTCAGTTGACAGGTGTAGATACATAAACAGATCAATGGGATGTCAGTTGACAGGTGTAGATACATAAACAGACCAATGGGGTGTCAGTTGACAGGTGTAGATACATAAACAGACCAATGGGATGTCAGTTGACAGGTGTAGATACATAAACAGACCAATGGAAGGTCAGTTGACAGGTGTAGATACATAAACAGACCAATGGGATGTCAGTTGACAGGTGTAGATACATAAACAGACCAATGAAAGGTCGGTTGACAGGTATAGATACATAAACAGACCAATGAAAGGTCAGTTGACAGGTGTAGATACATAAACAGACCAATGGAAGGTCAGTTGACAGGTGTAGATACATAAACAGACCAATGGGATGTCAGTTGACAGGTGTAGATACATAAACAGACCAATGAAAGGTCGGTTGACAGGTATAGATACATAAACAGACCAATGGAAGGTCAGTTGACAGGTGTAGATACATAAACAGATCAATGGGATGTCAGTTGACAGGTGTAGATACATAAACAGACCAATGGGATGTCAGTTGACAGGTGTAGATACATAAACAGACCAATGAAAGGTCGGTTGACAGGTATAGATACATAAACAGACCAATGGGATGTCAGTTGACAGGTGTAGATACATAAACAGACCAATGAAAGGTCAGTTGACAGGTGTAGATACATAAACAGACCAATGGAAGGTCAGTTGACAGGTGTAGATACATAAACAGACCAATGGGATGTCAGTTGACAGGTGTAGATACATAAACAGACCAATGGAAGGTCGGTTGACAGGTGTAGATACATAAACAGACCAATGGAAGGTCGGTTGACAGGTGTAGATACATAAACAGACCAATAGAAGGTCGGTTGACAGGTGTAGATACATAAACAGACCAATGGAAGGTCGGTTGACAGGTGTAGATACATAAACAGACCAATGGAAGGTCGGTTGACAGGTGTAGATACATAAACAGACAATGGAAGGTCAGTTGACAGGTGTAGATACATAAACAGACCAATGGGATGTCAGTTGACAGGTGTAGATACATAAACAGACCAATGGGATGTCAGTTGACAGGTGTAGATACATAAACAGACCAATGGGATGTCAGTTGACAGGTGTAGATACATAAACAGACCAACCTCAACTGTGAGCCAAGTTGACGGGTGACAGAGCGCCTAACTAACGAGGGATAGTTAATTAAGTGTTAATTAGAAGTAGTTAGCGACAAACTCTCGTCATGTCCCACCGGGGAAATATTCGGGCATCGGGCGTGAAGCCTTCCGTTTGTTCCAAAACTCAGTCTCCAGGAAATAATTACGTTTGTATGAAGAAGTGAAGTCTACAGTAGGTGAGAGGCCACCTGTTCACCTCACTGCGGACATTGGCGTAATCTCCATTTCAAGTTGAAAGCTCTCAGGTTATTTTTCAGTTCACATATTGGTGAAGCCATTATTGCTCTTTCTCTGGTGTTGGCTTCTTCTTTGAACCACACACACTTCATCCAATTGTTTAGTGTTTCTAGCTAACACCAGATTCACCTGTACAATTTTATTCAAAATTATTCAAATTTAAAATCAAGTGTGATATATAAATGTTTAAGCGTCAATTTGCATACAAGAAATATGCATTGTGTGTACGGAACGGTTACAGAATACCTCTAGCGGCCAAAGCGAGTCCTTGCTTTACTCTGCCGGTCAAACATAGTTGTGTAGTATCTGAAAAAGACAATATGTGAGGCCCAATCGTATCTAAACATTTGAATGTCAGAAGCTGCTGACGTCATGACAAAGCATCTGTTCTAGACCCTGTACATTCTGTTCTAACTGCACCCAAAGTTTTTCAGACGCTCCAAAATGCTTCAATTTATTTCAGAGAGAAGCACATGATTTACATAATAATTTCCCCATTCATTTCAATTCCAGGGAGGGAGGTCTTTCAAATAGGAACGTTAATCCAGCGGGAAGGTATTGTGCACACTTTGGCTTTTAAACAATCGGAAGTGTTTTGTTGCCATTGTTGAATTGTAATTATTTTCATCATTCTCTCACTGTTGTTTGTATTTGGTGTAAAAAATCTTTTGATAACAATTGGGACGAAATCAACTGTTTGCAAGAAATATATTTTGTCCTCGTTTCGTCATTAAATATTGTTTTACGTCTTGAAATGGGTTTCTATAAAATCCCATAAGATCTTGTGACAGGCAATATATTTATATACACATTTATATTTCTAAAACAATTATATTTTAAAAAAGGACAAATATTTATTAAATCATATAGTTACAGATCTGCGTAATATATAATATTGGAAACGTGGTGTTCACGAAAGCTGCGTGTACCTAGCACATAAATGGATTTATTTTAGAGAGAAAAGTGAAAAGGTACATTCACTTTTAATGCTAAAAAATCAAGGTTACTTTTCTTCTAAGATCTGGGAAAATAAATGAAAACCATTTAGTAATTTAATATATATTCCTTTTTTGATTTTGTTTGAGATCATTTTTGATTTAATAAGGGATTTTACATTTCCAATTTAAACTATAGAATGTTGTTATATCAAAGTTTTAAATGTTGACCTTTCAAATTTTTATTAATAAATCCTTTAGTATAGTCGTTTTTAAACTTTCAAAAGAAGAAATGATACAATAAAATATAATTTTAAACATTATAATGTTGTCATTAAAGTGTTAAACTGTTATATATGCATCGAAATAAAAATGTCCTTATTAAAATACAAAATATATTTAATGAAATCAAAAATGTTCTTAATGAAATAAAAACGATGAAATTGTGAATTCAAATAATGCCTTTTTTTTTTTTTTTTTTTTTAATAGAATAAAAATATATTTTTAGTACCATATATTCCGTTGCATGTATATATTTCAAACAATATAAAATTTAAGGTAAATTATATTGACTATGAACCCTTGATTATATATAATTCATATTTATTTAATTAAAAAGGCATATATTGGATCAAAATATCAAATATTTTACCAATATTTCAGTTAGCTGAACGCCAACCTTTATCAAGGTGTTATAACATTTTAAACACTTTAAAATGTTATAACACCTTGATAAAGGTTGGCGTTCAGCCAACTGAAATATTGGTAAAATAAATGATATTTTGATCCAATATATGCCTTTTTAATTAAAGATTTATCTATGGATTGCTCTATTTTCAAAATATAATTCATATATAGATGTTATATATAGCCTCTTGTTTTCAGGAAACAGCGGAATGTTTGAGTTCTATATTTTATTCATAAGTTAAAGCATTTTAAAGTTGGCATCACAACTTAATACAACGTGGTTTACACATTCGACATCATTCGTCGTCTGCTATTTTTCTTCAGAGACACGAGGTTAACTCAATCTGATCATAGATGGTCGACTCTCGATAATTTGAAACTCGTTAATTTGAATCTCTCGATAATTTGAAATTTCTCCCGGTCCCTTGAAAAATACTCGATAAGTTGAATAAAATCAATATTAATTGGTCCCCTCGGTAATTTGAAGTTGAAGGAATAATATCTTACTACAAATTAACATTTGTGAATAACTGTACAAATGTTTGAAATAATAAATCACGAATTTTGATCAAACTCTTGTTTACTTGGTTTTTTAATAAGTAAGATTCTATCTGAAAATTAAAATATGAGGGGAAATGTTGCCGGCGACTTTCTCAAGCCAGACTAAACAAAGTTAGAGCTCAAATTTCCCACGCCGAGCGAGGCAAGGAGATATCTTACTACACTACGTCCTCAGAACCGACACAAGTGACGATTTCTTCGCAGCTCTCACTACTATCGAAATTTCATTGGACAATGATAGACTGAAGTCGCTCACTTAACAAACAATTACCGACTTCTTTTTAAAATTAAAATTTTCGAATAATTGTACCAGTGTTTAAAATAATAAATCATGAATTTTGAGATCAAAATCTTGTTTAATAAAGGGCAAGACCCGAAAAGCTCCCAATAAATTTATTACTTTAAAAACTTACGGTAAGTCACTTATTCAATCTTGTATCAACATAGTATGTATATCCCAAAACTTCAAACTCTTGTTTACTTGATCCCCCCCTCCCCCTTAGTTGTTTAAACTCCTGTTATTTTGAACTCTTGATAAATTAAAAATTTTCTCTGGTCCCTCGAGTTTCAAATTATCGAGAGTCGACTGTATTTACAATTTTCCATAACACCTCCTTAAGAAGAATAGTCCGTATCAAGACTTAGTCCAATACCAAACCCATAATTTTCAGGTGGTTCGACAGATCTTTTAGGTCTGCTTGATTTTGGAGGTGATACTTCATTCCTTGGGGCACTGTCGAAGGCAAAGGTGTCGCCGCCTGGGTTTCATCTTCTTTTCTATCGGGGTCTGGAGTTGTGTTCTCCTCGCTTCTGTTGCTACCGAGGCTTCTTCTGTCGCATTTGGCGGACATTTTCAACCTTCTCAGGAAACTCACTTGCAGCCATTACTTCCTGCTTCTGGGCCGGCAACAGGTGGTCGGTCCTATCATCCCAAAGTCTAATTCTATACGTAACTGGGCTAGTCGGTTCCTCTATTTGTCCCGATATCCAACAATGTTTGTCAAACATTGGCACCATCGCTCGATCATCCTTGTCAAACATTCTTTCTTGAGAATATTTTTCACAATATAGTTTTGACTTTAATTGAGTTTTATTTGTTCCTGGGACAACATTTGCCAAATGAGTCTTCAAAATTCGATTGAATATCGATTGGGCTGGAGAGTCCTCTGTGTCGTCCAATACTGCAATAAAACTCTTTGCTAATGAGTAGGAATGGTTCACCTGAAAAATGGCTCTTTTGAAAGTCTGGACCTTTCTTTCACAGATGCCATTAGAAGCTGGATGGCTTAGTTAAATTATGAATAATACCATTAGAAGTACAAAGTATTTAAATTATTTTAAAGTAAACTGAGGGCCATTATTGGTAGTAATTACATGACATAACCCGAAGGTAGAAAGAATTTCCCTCAAATTCCGTATTAGTCGTCTGCCTCAATATTCTGATTTCGGCCCATTTAGTATCCCTCGATCCTCCAGATCTAAGTGTATATGTGACATTGGGGTATGTCGTTGGGTGCAATGGTACCCTAGGAGACATCTTTGTCAGCATCTGACAGGGAGCACACTGCTGAACCTTACTTCCAATGTCCAGGCCACCATACATACCCTCTAGCTTTCATCTGGCACATTCCAGGAATGTCCTTCATGTAGCAAGTCCAAAATTATTTTCCGACCCATGGTAGGAATCAAAACGACTTCCTCATAGCAGACAATCTTGAACCAAGGATAATTCTCATAATAATGTTTCCATTCAAGACCCACATTATGGGACCAACTTGTTTTGGTATATTTCACAACTTGTGACAACATCTCTACGGGACCTTATTTGTTGTCGATTAACTAATTAATGAGCTCCATCGATCACCAAAGATATATCTTGAGTCCTACCACCTTATTCAACATAGACAACCTACTCAGACCATCAGCATTTTACAGAGAGCTTCCTCTTTTATATAATTTTATAGTCGTATGACTCCAACATTATTGCCCATCGAATAATTCTTCGAGAAGCCACTTGAGGAATGCCCTTTTTAATAAAGAACAGTGATGCGCTAAAGGTCCGTTTAAATAACAATTTGTCTTATATACAGGTAATAATGGATTTTTTAATCCAAAAATAATGACTAAGGCTTCCTTTTCTAATTAAGAATATTTTTTTTTTATGCCGAAGAAATAATCCTGAAAGAAAAATAGGTTTTCTTGTTTAGAAACCTTCTCAATAATTATTTGTAAAGTTATTGTTGCCACAGATAATGTTTCACACACACACCCCAGGTTGTAAAATATTTCTTATAATTTTATAAAGAAATTGTCCACAAAACAGGTAAAAATATAGCTTTTTGTTTACTTACGTTCGTTATATCGTTGGCCTCAAAGGATTGCCTGATTCTTTCAATATATAAATTACAATCATCTTATGCTTCAATATGCTAATCAATTATACCATAATATGCCATTTCCAAGATAATACTTTGAATAATTTTTTACTCCAGTTACACCATTATGACTTGAACAATTTAATATTTTCACTTACCGCTCGTCACCAAATATGTTGTGTTTTCAAGAAACAGCGAATTGTTAGAATAACTAGTTATATTTATAAATTTAAAATTTACATCTCTATTATTATAAATAATTAGCTATATATTTTATTCATAAGTTAAATTATTTTTAAGTTGGCATTACATATACAACTTAATACAAAATTACAAAATGATTTACACGTTCGACACAATTCGTCGTCTGTTTTATTATTATTATTATTATTTTTATTTTTATTTTTCTTCAGACGAGGTTGCTAGATTAATTAAATCTCATCATAGATAAAACATATATATTTACCATTTTCCATAACAATCCTTTTACTAAGTATATATATCTATATATATAAAAATCAATGTTTGTATGTTTGTATGTCCGGTATACAAATTCGCAGTAGTTCACTAATTCAAACCAAAATTTCCATACATAGGTAAAAAAAATACGGGGGAGACGATAGGCTATTTTAAAAAATATATAAATCAATTATTAAAACTATTCAAATTATTCTACTTAGCTCACGAACAGCGCCCTCTATCAAAGATTAGATTAAATTATGCTGATGCAAATAAATAGATAATGCTAATAACAAACAATTATTTTAAAAAATCTTGTCTAAATATATATCACTCGGGTAGATATGCACACGGGTCAATCCCGGGGCGAAGCCCGGGTCACCCGTCTAGTTTAAAATAAAGTTGAAAATAATTTCAGTGATATTTTTTCGCGTCTAAATATATTTGTTTTTTATTTCAGATAGCCCCAAGTTAAAATCGATGGAAACTTAATTTATATATTTTTTTCAAGACGCCTTTTCTTTTAAAGAAATTTTTATTAGTTAGGAAAAGAGATATATCACAATTAACTTAAGAGTAGAATGTCAAAAAAAAAAAAAAAAACATGATTTTGTTTTATATAAAAATACTATATTTTGTTTTAGTCTAAACCAATTTAAATTTTTATTTGAACTTGGCTAGCTATATATACTGTGTATAGTTTAATTTTTAAATTGATATAGTTTATATATTTGTTTGAACTTTTTAAATAGACAGTTTAAATTTATGCGCTTAGACATTTTATTTTATTTTTAATTAAGATATACTTTTATTTTTATTTAGATATTTTCAATTTTTAATTAGACACATGGACTTTTTAGTATAATATTATTTCAGAAAAATACTTTATAAAAACTAAAAATATTTAGCATAGTTTTTATTATTTGAAAGAAGCGCTTGAAATGGCAAGAGCGATGTTTGAGATCATTTTTGAAAACATATTGTGACAGTTTAACAATACACACATTTTATTGTTAAACTTTTTTAAAAAGTTCTTACAGTTTTTGTTTAAATCATTTTAAATTTTTATTTTCAAATGTTTTAATAGATACCTATATTTTTACATTATCTCTTAATGAATAATTGATTAATTATATTTTATGTGCTTAATACAAATATTTTAAAATATAGGATCGACTTCATTATTTTTTTCTTTAATATTTTAAGATATTTAACTTATTCTGATTGTAATTTTTAGTATAATTTTTTCATGCACAAATTTCCCCCAACTACTTTGTTTTTCAAATTATTTCAACTGTGATATTATAACACTATGCGGCGCTGAGTTTGTGTATACAGAAATGTAATGCCTCGATAAAGGATTGGCGTTCAACCAACCGAAATATTGGCAAATAAATATTTTATTCAATCCAATATATGCCTTTTTACTATCAAATTAATATATATATATCTACTAGCCGAATGACCCGGGCAACGCCCGTGTTTTACCCGATTGAATATTTTGATTCAAATACTATTTGTTACAATTATAAATTGGCGCCTTAATTAATTGCATATGTTAGTTAATAACTATAGCCTATGTGCTTTATCTGTCTATGTACTGTTGGCTTCCGTAGGCGTCTCTTACTGGGAAAAAGAAAGAGAGGATTCCATTTGGTTATTATCTAATATATGCATTTATTTAGGGAGCGACCCGCTCCAACACAATAGTTACATAAATAGCGAGTGGGGGGGGGGGGCAAAGGTGGCGTGACCGTAGCCAACCAATAGGAGGGCGCCATTCAAAAAAAAAAAAAAAAAGCAAACGGTGACAGAGAGAGAGAGAGATGACTGATTAGGAGATGAGGAAAGACGCTCGTAACTGTATATAGAATTGTGATGCATTAGCGCGCCATCTGTTAAGATAACTCGAAAATACTATAGACGCGTATGATTCTTTTTAAAAATGAAACAATTTCTACAAAGAATCATACGCATCTATAGTAGTTTAGAATTTTCTTCACACACAAGAGAGAGATTAATTCAATCAATATTTAAAAATTATATAATCCCTCTTGCGCTGCATTATTTGGCAAAATAATCATCAAAGACTGTGTTTCTTAAATGCACGTTTATATATATTCTATATACAGTTACGAGCGTCATGCGTTCTTAATAATTTTTCATCTCTGTCACCGTTTGCTTTTTTTTTGGAATGGCGCTCTCCTGTTGGTTGGCTACGATCACGCCACCTTTGCCCCCCCCCCCCTCCCCACTCGCTTTTTCGTTTTTGTAACTATTGTGTTGGAGCGGGTCGCTCCTTGAATTAATGCATATATTAGTTAATAACTAAATGGAATCCTCTCTTTCTTTTTCCCAGTAAGAGACGCCTACGGAAGCCAACAGTACATAAACAGATAAAGCACATAGGCTATAGTTATTAACTAACATATGCATTTATTTAAGGCGCCAATTTATAATTGTAACAAATAGTATTTGAATCAAAACATTCAATCGGGTAAAACACGGGCGTTGCCCGGGTCAATCGGCTAGTAGTTTATATAAAGAGCTGAGAATATATTAAATCTAACGGCGACGAGATTCTTATTTGATTCTATATAAAAAAACTCATCGCCTTTAGCTTTTTATCTCTTCTTAGCGATCCGGCGTCCTATTGTGTAAAGAATATAATGAAATCATAGAGTTAGGAACACTCCTGTAGAAGGGTTCTAAAGTCCGAGAACAAGAGATATTAAAATTGTATTTTATAAACACCTTTCTGGATGATTTTTGCCAGATAACAATTTACATGCTTCCAATTATATAAAAGAATTCCATCTTTCTATTCACAGGGGCGTAATTTTTTAAAATTGAGGATATCGCGTATAGAGAGATGTATTTGCATATTTCTTATTTATTTTTGATAATACTTTTGAAAAATCATGATCAAAGAAATTTATATTTTGAATATTTTTTAAATTTATAGTAAATAAAATAATTATATAAGCTAGCATTTTGATGGTTATGAGCTATTGGTGCGTTACTAAATATATCTTTCTTTTTATATTTTACTTCTCCTGACGAAGACAAAATATTTTTGTCGAAACGTTGAGAAAAATAAAAAACTCCAACTGGCCGAAGTGTTTATTTTTCATAGAAATATATCTTTGTGCATTTTTTTTCTGTTTGTTTGAAGAATTTTCAAAGATATGAATATATAATTAAATTATTTGACCACAACCCCATATATCAAATGTATTTTTATTTAAAAACAGTTTTGAAAATGTTTATTTTGTTTATATGCTTTCGATATATTTAATGTGGAGAATAAAATTAAAAAGTTGAATGGCGCGTATAGATTTTATTATAATGGATCACACCTTTTGTTTATAAAGTTGAGAGAAAATAGTTCTAAAATCAGAAAGTTCTTCCTAAAATATAAAAAGATGCGAATTAAAACCGACTTTAAATGCCAAGCGAATTTTCCAATTCACTCAGGCCACCACCGCCATCTTGGAAGGCCTCGTTCGAATTTATTGTTTGGATAAAATTAAATTACTAATGCGGAATTCGGAGCCCCCCCCCCATGAGTTGCGATCATTTAAAATTTAAGGCCTTTCTAGCATTGATTAAATATTTAAAGCAGATTTTTAAAATAAATTATTAATCGACCAGAGACACGCGCGATAATAAATTTCTGTGAAAATTAATATCCTCCTGCTTTAATGACAAAACAATTTCCATTATTTCGTCATTAAATTTCATTTTTTGACCGGGTCGATGTTTTATAATGGAGCGATATCGTATTTCATATTTCGTGATTTATAAATTGCTTCTTTTAAGATGTCTCCGTTATATATATACAGAATATAATGAATATATATATATGTAGTAAAAATAAAAAGGCATATCCTGACCGTGCTCACCTAAGTGATGGCAGAGCGCCATCTAGTGGAACAAAAATGAACTAAACGTTTATTTAACTTACCATCTAGCTCATGTGAGCATGATCAGGATATTCCTTTTTATTTTTAATATCAACAGCTGACCTTTTTTATATTTTTTATTATTTTTTTCACATATTTTCTATCTTCAGTCATCTCTCCATTCCAAAAGCAACTACCTCACACAGTACCCAATCCCATAGTAGCTGTTGAAGCTATCAAAACCGTTCAAATATCAAATGACAGCAGGATGGTTTCCTTCGATATAGAATCTCTCTACACCTCAATCCCGCACGATGAAGCACTCCTGGCCCTCCAATCATTTCTTGAAATCCACCCAGAAATAGTTCTGCCCCTCTCTAAAGAAGCATTAATCGATTTAATCAAACTTTGTTTAGACAATAGTTATTTCAGTTTCAAAGACAGATTCTTCCGGCAAATTAAAGGCCTACCAATGGGCCGATTTCATCTGCATTAGCCAACATATTTATGAACGAAATAGATAAACAAATAATTAATTCAAACCAATTTAAAATAATATTATGGCTACGATATATTGATGACATTTTTTGTCTAACAGAAATAGACATTGACAGCTTCATACGTTTTCTCAATAGTCTCAAACCTTTTTTAAAGTTCACATATGAAAAAGAAAGCAATAATTCCCTAGCCTTTTTGGACATCCAGCTTAAAAGGAATCAATATAACATCGAAACTTGCATTTACAGGAAACCCACTCACACCGGAAACTATTTGAATTTTAGCTCCTTTGGTCCCATACATAACAAAATAGCCGTGGTGAAATCTCTTTCTAAAAGAATAGAAACACACCATTCAAATAGAAATAGTGCAACAGAAGAAAGAAATAGAATTTTCAAAGAATTAATAAATAATAATTATTCAAAAAAATTTATTGAAAAACATTTTTATAAACAGAGAGATATACCTTCAAATAATAGTCGTGATCAGTCTCAAAAAAGATATTGCTCTATTCCATATAGCTACGGTTCGGAGAGAATTGCCCGAATTTTAAAGAGATATAATATAATTACAACATATCAATCTGCACAAAATCTAAGACAAATCTTACGCCACTCAGATACAAAAAATATTTCAAACCAAGAAAATACAACCAATGTAATTTACAAAATTCCCTGCCAGACATGTCAAGCTACATACATTGGAGAAACAGGTAAATCACTTAAAGATCGTATCAATCAACATAAAGCAGCTTTAAAAAACTACAAACCATTATCCCTACTAGTAGACCACTCCCTAAACAATAGCCATATACCAGATTTCAAACAGACCACAATTATATACAAAAACATAACAGAAAAGCATAGTAGACTGTTTTTAGAAAGTTGGGCTTCTGCCGAAGATAAACAGAGTATAAACAGAAAAATTGATTTTCCAGAAATTTATAAAGAATTCATATCTTAATTATTTATAAATAACTATGTATATACCTTTTATTTAATAATTTATTTTGCTTTAAAAATTTTTTTAATTTAGAATTAATATGTAAACACAATTTTTACAATTACACTGTATTGTATATAAATCTCTATATCTTCCATAGATAAAATAATAATCTATAAAATTAAATATAAATATAATTATTTGCTGTATATAAACTGAAGGCAATAGTTGAGTCAAAGATACAGTTCTTTCATTGGCCTTGTAGAACGAGAGTGGTGTACGCGTGCGCGCGTGTTCTAGTGAAAAACACAAACATCCTCGATGAAGAGAGGCGAGTTGCCCCTCGAAATATTGGAACAATAAAAATAATTAGAAATCCAATATATGCATCTTTTTTAAATATATATGTATATTAAAAAAAAACGAAAAAAAAAAGATAAAAAGATCAGGTGTTGAAATCAATATTAAAAATGGCATATCCTGACCAGGAGCACATGTGCTTTACAGAAGCACATTTGGGTTGGCACATTTTGATATTTGGGTTGGCCATATATCAGGGAACAGGCTAAATCAATGTTTAGTTGATTTCTGTTCCACCAGATGGCGCTCTGCCTTCTGTAAAGCACATGTGCTCCTGGTCAGGATATGCCATTTTTAATATATATATGTATGAAAATAAAGTTGGGTATTTATTTCAGCATAAAATGTTTCTCAATACATATTATAATTTATGCATATTGCGCCACGTGGGAAATTAGGGAAGACAAACTTCAGGATGAGACAACAATTTATTTAAGGCAAGAACAAACTATGAAGGATAAACAAAAGATAAGCAACGAGGGAAGCTTACAGAGTAGTAAAATATAAACATAAAAAAAAGATACTCTGTTAATACTAGTGTAAAATACTAAATACTTCGCTAACAATATCATATTTTTGAAGTATGTTTTGTTTGAAAAATATAAACAGATATATGAAAAATAAATATAAATCCATAATTGTCGCATTAACCAGCACAGTAGAATATAAAATGAAGATTTTCCAAAAGTCCAATTAAAGGTTGATTAGAGAGTTAGTTGGTGAGATTAGGGGAGCTCGTTAGTGTCCTGCCACTGATTTAATGGGTAGAGCTTAAAAAGGCTGATTGAGTCGTCCATTTCTGAGGAATTGAGGAAACACACAACGGTATTGTAATTTGTGATTATGGATAGAGTTGATTTAACAATTCCTTGACGAGTTGTTTTCCTTTCTCATGGCTTGTGGAGTAAAGCCTTGTGTGCCGTTGTTTATCAATATTTCAACTCGAGCTTCCTTGTGGTTCAACTGTCTTTACATGTTGGGCTGGAGCTGACAATGAAGGGGAAATCTCTTTAAACTTTAAAGTAAGAGAGATGGTGTCGTGTCCTCGGCGAGTTGTCCACAACGTATACTGAAATACATATTTAACTGGAGACTGTGGGAATGTTGACTGTGAGTGACTATGGAAGTAAGTGTCCAGTAAACTGCGTGATTTCCAGATGTCGTCCACTGCGGCCGAGAAATGCCCACGCGAATCGACCGGTGAGGTTACAAGCAAAAGCTTTCAGCCGCTGGCGAGCGCTCCTGGACTTAATAACATTTGGGGCCGCTGGACAGCCGTTGTGGGGGTCGATATGTTTGTCGTCCAAACTGAACTTGGCCTAATGGCGGCCATCGAAGTGCGGACAGGTGGCCAAGTTTCGACGCCACCAAGACAACAATCAACTTTGTTGACAAGCCATTGTTGGGGGCAAACAATGGTTGCTGTGGAGACAACTTTCTGGAAACAATATCGATGTTCTTGTACTCCCGTGAGGACTTTCTGGAAACAATATCGATGTTCTTGCAATCTCATGAGGACTTTCTAGCGTAAACGCTAGTACAGCTCTGGGTGAAGACATGCTACTGAGATATACATAATTCAGAAAGAACCTTAAACCAGGACTTCATTCCATTATTGGAAGTTGGCGACTTACTGATTTGTCCATTTCCATCTGCCAGCTTTCTTCCACTCCCACGATTTGTCTAAGTGACCAGTCCCCCCAGCAATGGCTCGAACAAACCTTTCACCCGACATTCCTCTTCTCTTCTGGCGGTGTGACCATAGTCGCTCGGAATTGAAGCTCTTTGATGCTCCGTGCCAGTCTTTCTGCATCTTTAGCTTATCTAAGATGGTCGCAAAGTTTAGTTTTTTTATTACAATAGATGGCGCGATGCATCAGTAATGTTCAGTCGCATTATCAGAGGAGATGTTCTTCCTATGTTTTCTTCCGAAGAATTCTTTCCTTTGTTTAATTTGTATCGCGTAGCTGTCGATACATGCCCGATTTCAACCATTTCACGTTTTTCAAACAGAAAAATAAATAAAAACATATATTTCTGCTTAAGTTTGAAATATATATAGAGCTGTAGGTGGCAAAGTTTCGATACCACCCTGCATTTTCTCACCAAGACAACAATCAACTTTATTGACCTGTCATTGTTGGGGGCAAACAACGTGATATAACAGGATTATAACGTGATAAATATGTTGAAGGACTGACAAGTCCGAAAGCTTTAAAATAAAAAGTTGAACAAGAAACTTAGCGCTGGAAGCTTTATTTATTTTATGAAACTAATAATTTTGAATTTCTTAAAATAGGCGAAATAGTGTTAAAGAAAATCTTATAATTTAAGGCAGCAGTCCCGCGGCATACTGCGGGGCTTTCACGGGAGTCATGTTTTCCATGGAGCCCACCTGAGACTCCTTTTCCACCGATACCTTTTGGTTACAGCTGAATTAATATTTACATGTGAAATCAATCAAATTATATTTTATTGGAAAGGTAAATCGAGTAAACAAAACACAATTAAGCCTTCCGATTTATTAATGGCGACTTCCCCTCAACCACTGGTGGTGGTTACAATTTTATTAACATCATGAAACGCGATATCCCAAACTCAGGGATATTTGCGTCAATACCTCTCTCTACATCACAACAAATCGGCTATATACAATCCTGTTCAATTCATTATTTTACATAATTAACCAAAGAAAATTGTCCGAAGAGAAAAACAAACAACAAAGCAAAACACACAAAGCAAGCATCGCAATCTTTTCCTTCTAAGTTTTCCCTCTCCCTTTTCCATTTCAAAAGAAAGTTGTAAATAAATTTGCAAATTGATCAAAACTTTTACACCTCTCTTTATCGTCTACAAATTAATCAAGCTGTCCAATACGACCAAATTTGTTTTCTCTATAAACCCGGAAAATTGGGCAATTCATAAGTAGATGTTTCGAGTCCTGAATTTCACCTCCGCAGAAGCATCCTGGTTCCTTCACCGCGCCGATAGTTGAAAAAAATTTCCCAAAATTGCCATGATCTGTAATGAATTGGATATTATAAAAATTTGGACGGAAAAATCGTGGGATTCCAGATACAAAAAAGCTTCTGAAAATTTCATTAGTATTATCAAAAATTTATTTCATTTTTGCGTGTAAGAATGATTTGACTATACTTGGAGCAAGGGGTTCGTAAGTAATTAGATCTTCAATGGACAGTTGAGCTAGTTCATATTTGATTATTCTAGATTCTATATATTCTGTTAGGAGTGGAATTTTTGCCAAACTATGCACACAGTTTGATGAAGTGGTTCACATTCTCAATTTCCAAATACGTAATTTTAAAAAAATATTTGAAATCTAAATTAAAAACATATGGAGTTATACTGGCGACATATTTAATACTGTAACCACACTCTATGAAGAGGCTGCAGCGCAGTGGGAAGATGACGTCATGCCTCTACAAGAGCGAAACCAACGAATCAACTGGGAAATCTGCCCTAGTGTGACTGAGATGCAACTGGCCAAAGGGTTTGTTTCAGTTCCAAGCTAACTTTATTTGAGGGGTGGCGCTAAAAGAAAAACTTAGATCATCATATTGCCACGTGGAAAATTAGGGAAGACCAACTTCGGGATGAGAAAACAATTTATTTCAGGCAAGAACAAACTATGAGTGATAAACAAAAGATTAGCAAAAGAGGGAAGTGTACAGAGTATAGAAAATATAAAAATAAAAAGTAAAACTCTGCTAATAAAATAATAAATACTTTGTTACATAGCTCCTTCCCTATGGGAGCTGTGACCCACAGCTAGCAATTATTGTAGTTACTGACATGGATCTGACGTGCTTCTGCCAAGGATTCCATCGAAGTCTTGGAACTTTGTCCCTAGTACCTTTGCGTCCTTAGAAAAAGGACTTTAGAATAAATACTTTGTTACAATATTTACATTGGTTAATTTATATATTATATTTTATATCGGTGTCTTTGGTTCCTCAGGTTCTTGGGGGTCTTGTTCTTGAACAGGTTTTATATGGCTTGTTTAGTAATCAAGGTGGCTTATTTTCTTTTTTTTTTCTGTTTAATCCTTGCCGAGAAATTTCTTACAAACGTTCAACGGGGTTTGCACATGGACAGTGAGCGTGTGGTACATTTGCAGCATAAAACTGGCGCCTTCAACACTGCCATGTACTCGGATAAATCATGCTTTGTTGAACCCTATAAGTCTCTCCAACATATAAGGAGGGATTTCTATTTTTCAAATGGCGTTTGGTCCAAAGGTGAACTGGGGCATCAGCACCCCCGCCTACATTACAATAAATACATCCTTTATTTCTCCAGCGGCTCTTGGAGCAGATGAGGCCAGATCAATCGAGGTCTCCTGATTGATTTATTGAATCCGTGGCGCCGGGATTAAATATATTTATCATCATTAGTTCCGGGGAATCCTCATTCCTTGTTAGAACTTTGGGTCACGTGACGAACGGATAAAACAGAGCCATTAATTAATAAAAAATAGAAACCTCTCCTCTCTTACAAAACTTGTTTAAAGTTTTTCTTTTGCTCTTAAACAAAGTAAAAATTGCAGCTGTAATTGAAGTTTCTAGAAATTCTTGGGAGAGAGATTTAAGCTCTGTATCTTGTCGTTTATTGAGCTCTTTAAATGTTATTTTTTCATTGCTGAGAGAGTTGACTCTTTTTTTAATAGAGATTTTATTACTGGGAGCCGGTCGTTGGCTTCCATCAGCTCTGGAATTGATTAGTTAACAAACCTATTTAAACAAATGCTATCTCACCGCCTACATTTTTAGAATAATTAATTAATTATTTATATTAATTCAGGCAATTTATAGCGCGCCTCACAAGGTGCCAAAGAATGTAAACATTTTTAATTTAAGAAAATTTCTTGATTATCCATCAGTAAGTTTCTTGTGCCATTTAGTGTAATAATCGCAACAACTTTAATTTTCACGATTTCTTAATTTGATCACCTCTTTGTTCAATTATTTTCTCTCCGTGTCCCGAGGCAGACAGAAGAGGACGCTCGAGGTAGCTGGGGATCCACACAGTGCGCCTTTCTCACCTGGGCGTCACGGGGAGAGAAATATTTACACATCTCTTGTAATGGAATCCGTGATGGGGAGGTCCTAACTACCCGTGGCAGCCATGATAATCATGGTGGGTAGTTAGCGACCGCTTTTACTGCAAGTGCACCACATGTCTATGTCATAATATATGCTCTTCCAGGATTAATAAAACAAACCAACAGCCAACGAGAGAGAGATGAGCAGCTAAAGCGAGACACTTTAGACAACTAACTTACGACCATTTTTGGCCACATTCCTGAGGGGGGGGGGGGGGGGCGTCATCACCTGGCGACTATCCTGGTTAGCCCCCCGGTTGTGTACACAGGGAAAACAGTCGTTCAGCTGATAACGTCTCGCTCGCTCTCTCTCGGCTGGCTGCCTGGATGATTGCTCTAACAACTCGTCGTGTGATTATTTCTCTCCTCACCACATTTACCACTATATTGTCACATCTACATATGTAGAAAACAGACTTTTACATTTACAAATATGCCAGAGTCTCATTGTCTTCAGAAAACTATTTACAATGTGGGATTCGACCCTAGGTGGCGGATGTAGGAAATGGACGGTTCATTCACCGACCCCCGCAATCCGTGTCTGTCTGCTGATGTCTGGTGTTCACTCGTCCAATAGGATCAAAGACTGGCCTGGAGTTCTCTTGTATGATAAATAACGCTGTGTTGAAATCGCTCGGTTCTGCTAGAGATCACGTCGGCCAATCACGAAGCAACAAAGTTGAGCGGGCAGACGAACAAGAGATCCGAGATGTTTTTATTACATTTCGGCCGACCAATCAGGCTGAGGCCTATTGAGAATCAAAATAAATCTTAAAATGGAAAACGTTAAGCCAAATAAAAATTGAAACACGGTAACACTTCATAAAAAGGTTTATAACCGATTTAAAAAATAAGAATTCACAGGAATTTTATTAATTCTATTTCAGTTTCTTTCGAAAATAAGTTGTAATTAAAGAAAAAGGTTGGTACCATTGGAAAAAGAAGGTGTGCGACGTTGGCGTCGTCTGGTTCCTTGTCCGCCATTGGTCGAGGACAGTCGTCTGCAGCGGTAATCCAATTTCTCCATTTTGCCCAACTTGGTGGTTACCGCAGGAGGCAAATCAATGTCATTCTGGCAGCTAGGGGAACTGATGGTCCCGGGAAGAGAGAAGCTGAAGAAGGCCATTACACAGCCGAAGTTACAAAGGATATTTCATCCACAAAATCATGTGTTGTCAGACAGATAAATTAAAAATATATATTCAATGAATATACACAGAGAGAGTGTGGAACCATTTCTAATAAAGTTTATAATTTCACGTAATAAAATTTACATACATAGATGTATATATGCAAACAACATTGTATATATGTTGTGGCAGGTCCGTCAACCTTGATCGTCTGTTTCTTCGCTAACGTCGTTTTACTCAGGCGTTGTCACAACCATCATGCAAATAACTCTCTCCTCCAAGTATTTCACAAATCCCTTCAACTTGCTTTTGTAGCTGCACGACTTGGGAGTTTCCA